>PVKP010017875.1:0-45275 GCA_004027715.1 Plecturocebus donacophilus | reverse complement strand
ATATAGATATAGATATCTATATCTATATATATATATAGAGAGAGAGAGAGAGAGAGAGACGGGGTTTATTATAGGCAGAGACACAGAACAGACATAGGGTTTATAATAGGCAGCATTTTTCAAAAAGTTATATACATTTTATGCTATGCAATTAAAAATCATATAGCCCAGGTGTGGTGGCTCACACCTGTAATCCCAACACTTTGGGAGGCCCAGGTGGGCAGATTGCTTGAGCCCAGGAATTTGAGACCATCTTGGGCAGTATGGCAAAACCCTGTCTCTACGAAAGATAGAAAAATTAGCCAGGTGTGGTAGTGCGTGCCTATAGTCACAGCTACTTGGGAGGCTGAGATGGGAGGATCACTTGACCTGGTGGGGGTCAAGGCTGCAGTGGGCTGTGAGTCTGCCACAGTACTGTAGCCTGTCTCAAGAAAAAAAATTATATTCATGCTTCATAGGCCTGGGTTTAATCCTCTCTTTTCTAAATAGAATGGAGGCTCAGGATGCTAAGTCAGAACCAGGTGTTGACTTAAGAAAATAAGCAGTGGACTTGTTTTTCTTTGTGAACTTCTGCTCTCTTCTGTGGGATAATGTAGAATTTAGTTAGTGTAGAAGATATTTTCGACCTAAAGGAAAAGAAGATTCAGCTTGTAAAGATACTTGGGAAAGAGCCAACCTACCCTGAAAGTGTGGTCTAGCATACTGTCTGCTGTTACTTTGAGGCACCAGACGTCTACTAGTTTTTGTTATTTTCCATATTGAGTTGAGAAGTTAGCAAAAGGATAACCATCTTTTCATTTTCTCAGATTTCTAGACTACTGAAAAGAAGTTGCTTTCAGAGCTGGAGATGTGAATACAATTTCTGTGCCAGGGTTGATAAACCATCTTGAGGTATATTTTTTTTTTCTAATTTTAAGTAACTCTATTTTTTAGAACAGTTTTAGTTTTACAGAAAAATTGAGAAGATGGTATAGGGAGTCCCCATATACCCTGCACTCAGTTTCCCCTGTTAGTAACAGCTTACATTAGCACAGTATATTTGTTACGGTTAGTGAACCGATGTTGAAACATTATTATTATCTGAAGCCCATACTTTATTCAAATTTTCTTAACTTTTACTGAACATGATTTTTTCTCTTTCAGGATTCCATCCAGGCAACCCTTTCACAGTTGGTTGTTATGTCTCCTTAGGCTCCTCTTGGCTGTGACAATTTCTCAGACTTTTGTTTTTGAGGAGTACTGATCAGGTATTTTGTAGACTGTCACTCAATTGGGATCTGTCAGATACTTTTCTCATGGGTAGAATGGGGTTATGGATTTTGAGGAGGAAGACCACAAAGATAAAGTGCCATTCTCACATTCTTATCACATCATATCAACACTCCATACTATCAACATGACTTGTCACTGTTGATGTTGACCTTGATCCCCTGGCTGAGAAGGTGTTTGTCAGGTTTCTTCACTGTAATCTTTTTTTTTTTTTTTTTAACACCCCTTTCCTGTATTGTGCTCTCTGGAGAAAAGTCACTGTGTGCAGTCCACACTTAAGAGGTGGGAGGTTATGCTCTACCTCCTTGAGGTGAATTATCTATGTAAATTGTTTGGGATTTTTCTGCATAAGAGGCTCCCCCCATCCCTCATTTATTTATCATTCATTCATGTATTCAGTCTTTTTTAATATCAGTATGGGTTTGTGGATATTTATTTTATACTTTGGGTCATAATACAATACTGCTTTATTTATTTTGGTGTTCAAATTTTTCCAGCTTTGACCGTTGGGAACTCCTTCGGTTGGCTCCTGTGTCATTTCGACATGTCCTCATCATCTTGAGATTTTGTTTTTTTAGTACTTCCTTACTTTCTGGTACTACAAGTTGCTCTAGGCTCATCCTATATATTCCCTGCCCCAGTTCTAGAATCATCTACAGGGCCTTGGTTCCCTTTATTAGAGAAAGAATACAATTAGAAATCAAGATCTGGGTGCTTGGTGTGCTCATTGTTACTGGGATATTGTAGCCTCTATGTCCTCTTAGCTGAAATTTCTGTGTATATAGTCTCTTTATATTTATAAATATTTTTATGTACAAGTTTTATGTGGCAGCTGATAAGCATATTCTTGGGGGGTGTTAAGTTTAAATTAAATATGAATATACTGTTTCTGGAGGCCATATTTAAATTGAAAATATTTTTGAGGATTATTTTAATAGAAATATCATTTCAGTTCCATAGTATATCTCTTGAGAATATAACAGAATATGAGATAGATGCAATGAATATGTGACTATTTCAAAATGGCTTCTATTGTAATAAAAATCCTATAGGATGACTGTTTCATAAGTTATTTAGAAGGCTTATTTAGGGAAAATAATAACTATCGTATTCCTTTCTCAACCTTGTTATCTCGACCGCCTTTACATATATGCATGAAAAAGCCTGAAAATGGAACTCTTATCTCTGCCAGTAAAAGATCATTTGTTATGCCTCAATATTGGCCACTTTTTGTTACTGTTTAACTTGAAGAATTCACACTCTGGTACCAAAACTCTTCTGTTTTAAAAGCAAGGTTTGCTTTAAACTGTTGTTAAGAGTTATGACATCATCAAAGTCTTACCAGGTAGCCAGTGGTACAGAAGAATAATGGTTAAGAGCATAGCCTTAAATCTGTATCCTAGCTTTGTTGCTGGTTGACTGTGTAACCACAGGCAAATTATTTGCACTCTCTGAACTTCAAGTTTCCTTATTTGTAAAATGTGGATGATAATATTACCTCTCTCATGGGAGTATTTTGGGGATTAAATGAGGTAAAGCACTTAGCACAGTACTTGGTGCACAGATACAGCTCTATGAATATAATCTAAAATCAAAACCTCAAAAGTAGCAAAAAAAATGGATGAAAGTTTGAAAGCTTTATACTAGTATACATACTTGGTTTTGTTCAACAATTATTACTGGGTCAGACCAACCAGAAAAATTAATGATTCCTTTATTTTGTAATCCTAAAAGTCCTCTCAAGACAAGGCTAACTTTTCTTCAAACCTGGGAAATGCTCACTCACCTCATTATCTTAATATGCTAGCAGTGGCTGTCAGCCCAAGAAAGTATTGGCTCTCTACAGGGCACTTGGGGGTGCTACTGAGATTTTATGGGAGGGGCCAGAATGCTGTCACTCAAGTTGGATGTGTCAGTTTTCTCATGGGTAGAATGGAGTTATGGATTTTGAGAGGGATTTTTAGTTTTATCATCTTCTCAGTTTTTCATTGCCTGGAATAGTCTTGCATGACAAGGAATTATTGTGCCCCAAATTACTGCATCAATAGTATGCTATTGAGATGCACTAGAGTAGACTGATACTTACCATTGTATCTTTAAACCTCTCTGCAGAACACATTTCAGGTGTCACAAACCCAGCAGGTATCTAGATGAGAGAAGCAAGGCCAGGCTGCAGTGTTTGGAACCAGCTAGGGAGTATAGGAACTAGGCAAACTGTCCTTTCTAAAAGGGGAGTGGTACTTAAGCTTCAGCCAGTTGTTGCCTGCAGTTGCTAGATCATGTGATTTTTCAGAGAAAAGCTAGATATGTACATTTTTATGTGAAGTCTCCCAGGTTTAAATGTAGCTTAACTAAAACAAAACAAAAAAAAACTACTGTGTCCAAACCAGGCAGATCTGTGGGCTGAATTCATCCCACAGACCATTGGTTTGCAACCTCTGATACAATTGTTTTAGGAAGTGACCTAAAATTCTGACAGAGGTAAAACACTCTGGGCCATAATGGCACCACCCTGTCTGTTTATTTGCTGAGCTCAGAAAAAAACAGTGGAAACAAAGCACTAGATGTCGACATCATTTTCTAGAGTGTGGGGAATTGTGGCATTAGAGCAGAGCTCTGGGGGAGCTTCCTCTCTGATTGGGAGGAGCAATTCTGTTGGGAGAAATCCTAGCAACTGCTTTTTCAGGAACAGAAACCACTGTGCCTTGTGTTACCAGCAGTCTTGAATTAGGAAGGTAGCTGCACCACTGAAGGAAGCCTCTGATTCCACTGCTAAGCATAGCATCTGGGCCCCGTAGTCTGTCTTGCCTTTAAGAAAATAATCTTCCCAAAGCTGACATGCAATAAAGGCATAAAACTCTGCAGAATCTCTTGGTTCATGTGGCCCCTGAACTGTGTAATGATCATAGGGTTTATGCCTTTAGTATTTCTTCTTTCTTCATCTAGGGTTACCGCCTACACAGCTTCACAATCCACAGCTGTGACCATCTGGACTTTAGTGGGGGTGTTTCAAGGGTGTCCCAGGAGTTTGATCATGCCTGAGCCTAGCCTGTACAAGTTAGGTACTGTTTGGGTCCTCTGTCTGGTTTTAAAGTGACAAATCAGCATTCAGCACTTATTGTATAAAAAATAGCAGCCCATTATAATGTTAAGAAACAAAGTCAGTATGTATTTTGCTTAGTAGTTGTTGCCTACATTGATATATATGGACAAGAATATATGCTTTGATCTGCATGGTAGCCACATCTATAATATGACACTATATGACAGTGTTATCATTTTATTTTTTTTATGGGATTAAATACAAAAGTACAGTACAATACTGTAAAACTTTAAGTATTTTTAAAGGAAACTGACTATATTAGGCCATTCTTGTGTCACTGTAAAGAAATACCCGAGGCAGTGTAATTTATAAAGAAAAGAGGTTTAATTGGCTCAGGATTCTACAGGGTGTATAAGCATGGCACCAGTATCTGCTCAGCTTCTGGTGAGAGCCTCAGGAAGCTTACAGTCATGGCAGATGGTGAAGCAGGAGCAGGCATGTAACATGGTGAGAATGGGAGCAAGGCGGGTGGGGGAGAGGTCCTAGATTTTTAAACAATCAGATCTTGAGTGAACGGAACGGAACAAGGACTCATCTGTCACCAAGGGGATGATGCTAAATCATTCACAAGGGATCTGCCTCTATCAGCCAGTCACCTCCCATCAGGCCCTACCTCCAACATTGGGAATCACTTTTCAACATGAGATTTGGAGGGGACAAACACCCAAACTGGATCACTGACTTAATTTATTGGGTGGAATATTTTCTGTTTGTAAAAAGAAAGCCAGTGAGCAAAATGGAAATTGCTTTTTTAAAATAAGTTTTTTTTTAACATGATATAGTTATCAAAAAATTAAGTTTGAGAGTGTAATATATTACTGTGAAATACTAAATGATTATCCATGTCAGTTAGTGCTTATGTGAGTGAATGTTTGTCCAGGGCAGAGTGCTAACTACTATTAAGATTACATACATAATCTCTTAAGGAGGATATGTTTACCAGTTTAGATTCCTATTTGCTGTGAAAAGTCAGTCTACTATTAATCATCTTTTCAGATGGTAGCCATTTTTGTAAGCTGTTGGCTTCCATTTAAGAGATGCTTTAACATGTTTCTTCAAAGGCAGGTATTTATAACCATTTTAAAAGTCATTTTCTTCTTGTGTGTTTAAACAGCTAACTTATTTGTACAAGAATTTTTTTCCTTCCCTCTCAGTACTCCACCTCACTACACACCTTTAGCTCCCTATTTGAATGATAAACTTAATGAGGGTTTGCTTCTTACCCAGTCAAAGAAAGGTGCTCATCATTAGGAATGTCTCTGATACCTACTAGTGACATTAGTGGAAAGAACACGGACTTTGGAGAAGGCAGGCGTGGATTTGAGTGATGATTCTGCCATATGTTCATTCTTTGAGTTCATTTTCTTATTTGTCAAATGGAGATAATCATAACTACCTTTAAGGGGATATTATTAGCCTTTAATAAATGGTAGCTAATAATAGTGATAAACTTAATGGTAACCTTGAATTTAGTAGCATCTGAGGTTTCTGAAGGCTCTAACAAAGCTAGCTGAGAGCTGGCTGCTTTTAAGATCTCTGAAGTATATGGAGCCTATGCTTTTGACACCTGAAACCTGTCTGTCTTGGTTTTGATCCTTCTTGCCTTTTCTTCTATCTCATAAAAAAGACAGTGGTATTGTCCTTGTATTTTAAAGACTTGTAATTAAGGTTGGGAAGTGAATAAAACCATTTTTGGGAGCCGCTGGGAAAGCTGGAGTTAAGCCTTTGGGTGCTTCAGAAGCTCTTTTTTGAAGATTTGATTAAATAGCCATGAAGTGTTCTGAATGTGGTTTAGCACCTCAAATATTGGGATCACTTCCTTTTAGGAAAACTGTTATTTCTGTAAATATAAGCAGATTTGCTTAGTTAAGGTCATCCCTAACATTAAATTCAATGAATTCCTTTTTTCTGCCATTTCTCCTAATAAATATTTATTGAACACCTAGCCTGTGCTAGGCCCTGTGCCTACTTGATTGTATACCCTCAAAGGAGATGTTGAATTAAGGAATTTAAGAGTTGTAGGTTGTCGCCTGTTATTTAAATGAAGATCCTAAAGCCTTAGAGCTGTACTGTCCAGTAAAGTAGCCACAAACTACAGGTGGCTACTGAGCACTGGAAATGGGACCAGTGTGAATTAAGATGTGCTCTAAGTATAAAATATACACTGGATTTCAAATATATCATTTGAAAATAATGTATAAAATAACAATGATTTTATGTAGATTACATTTAATATTTTTGACATGAGTCAAATGTTACAATTAATTTCACCTGTTTCTCTTTAAGTTGGCCACTAGAACATTTAAAATTATACATGTGACTCACATTATATTTTTACTGGACAGTGCTGCCTTAGAGCTTCAGTGGCTTGGTAAGATTATACATCTTGCTAGGGTTCCTTTGGCCAGTGCAAATTATAAATTGCTTTACTGTGAAAATGGAAGATAATGTTCATTTTGATCAAAAAGATAATTCAAACACCATTTCAGAAAAAAAACTTAACACTAAGGACTTTGAAATAATTTACATTTTAAATTAAATCCTCGATTGTTAATCTGGTAAAATCTCTTAGTATTTCAGATTTTGGATTTTCAAAAGGGACAACCTGGAAAAATGTACCCATTGATTTAGTAGCCTAAACCAATTTTTTTCCCTAAGCATTCACAAATTGCCCTATATAGGTGACTGCACTCCCCTGATAATTGCTGGGGATGGGGATGGCCAGAGATAGGGGACAAGGTTCATCTAAAAGGTTTGTCTGTATATTTTTCTTTGAATATGAATAGTGTTTTACCCAAATCTATCTTCTTAGGTGGATTGGTTTAGTATAGTGAAATTGATTCATCATTTAACAGATACTTGAGTAGACATGGGGTTCGGCTCTGGAAATGCAGTGGTGAATTAAGGCACAGACCTTGAATAGAGCTACAGGCTTTTGTCTGGTTAGCTGGTTTTTGTTTTTATTTTATTTTCACTTTTTATTTGGAAATAATTTTAAACTGACAGGAATTATGAGAATAAAAATAGGAGAAAGAATGCTGTATACCTTTACCCAGATTCACCTATTGTTAACATTTTCCTGTTTGCTTTATAGTTCTCTCTCTGTGCACACACGTATGTGTGCATGTACACACATTTGTACGTACACACATGTACATATTTTTTTTCTGAACTATTTGAGAGTAGGTTGCATGCCCTTTACCACTGAATGCTTCATTGTCTAATACCTAAAAATAGGAATATTCTTGTATGTAACCACAGCACAATTATTAATTCAGAAAACAGGAAATTCAATACATTTAACATTGATAGAATACTTCTAATCTACCACGAATGTTTCACTTTGATCAATGGATCCACTAATTTATTTTATAACAGTTTTCTCTTTTAGTATAGGATCCAGTCTAGGATCAGGTACAAGATTTAGTTGTCATGGCTCTATGTCTTTTAACCTGGGACATTTTTCAAACCTTTGTCTTAAAATGACATTGACACTTTTAAAGATAACATTTCCTTTTCCCCTCTTTTTAAATAGAAAAACCCAAAATGAGAAATGTTCTATTTCCTCATGATTAATTCCAGGTTATGCATTCCTGACTGTAATACTATAAAATGGTATGTTCTTCTCAGGGTGTCACATCTGGAGGCCTTTGCGTCCATCTGGCCCTCATTGGTGATGTTCATTTTGATCAGCCAGTCAAGATGATGTTCAGTTTGTCCACTACATAGTTAAATTTTTCCCCTTTGGAATAAGCTTTGGGTACACACTTATAAAACTGTATATTTCCTACTCTTCATCCATATTTTCCCCTAGATTTAGCATCCATTGGTGATACTTGCTTGAAGCAGTCTATATACTATGATGGCTGCAAAATGATTTTTCCAGCTCCAGCACTCCCGCATGTTTACCAAATGGATTTTACTATAAGCAAGGATTTCCCTTCTCCCCTATTTTTGTATGTACGTATTTAGCTTTCATTGATACGGACACACAGCTCCCTCTTTTCTACAGGTTTATAACTCATTACTGTCTTATTATTTTGGTGTTCAAATGTTGCAAATGTGGCCAGTGAGTGCACCTCTTCAAGTTAACTTCCAGGTCCTTATGATATGTTCTCATCATTTCTTGAGTACTTCCTGTCTGTAATAATGAGCTATTCCAGGTTTTTGTTTTTTTGTTAATAGGTGAGACCTTTAGGTGCATAGATGGTTTCAGTATAGTGTGTTTAGTGTTCCTGTGAGGGTAAGCACAGGCTGCTTTGGCAGCATAGTGGAGGGTCCTCTAGCCAGCATATGTGGAGGGGAGAGGCAGCAGGACTAAGATCGGGAGTGTCAGTGGAAGCCTCCTTAGAGGAGATGCCACCAATACTGACATAGGAATAAAGTAAAATATGTAACTAGACTTAACCATACTTTAATTTTTTTTTAATAGAAAATGACTGTGGTACTAGAAGATCATTACTTTTGGAAAGCTGGTTAACATCCATTTCCTGAGAGAAACTTGGCCACCATTAGCTCTGGCATGGCGCAAAGCAGCCCACAGCTTGATATTCAGGTTCTCCATGATCTTCGACAACGTTTCCCTGAAATTCCAGAGGGCGTGGTGTCTCAGTGCATGTTACAGGTAAGTTATCTACCAGTGATTGTGATATTAAGTTCTAGTTTTTCCTATTAGAGCTGGTGATGTGTGATGTAATTAGAACTCAGTTATGTTTTCTCATGTGTATGTGTGGTCGGGGAACATTTAGAGCAGGATTTCCCCTCAACCTTGGCACTGTTTACAGTCTAGCCTGGATAATTCTCTGTTGTGGGAGTCTGCCTTGTGCATTGTAGAATGTTTAGTTGCATCCATGGCCTCTGCCTCATAAATACAAATAGCACCCCTGCAGTTGTGACAACTGAAAATTTCTTTAGATATTGCCAAATGTCTCATGGAAGGCAAAATCTCCCACCATTGAGAACCACAGATTGGAGAAGAGAGTAAAGGCATGTAGCAAAAAGAAAAACAGATTCTATGTTTCACTTTTTGAATTTTTGAGGTTGTACCATCAGTCCCTAAGACCTTAGAGTTGAATTTTGAATCTCAAATTAACCATTTTAACTTCTTAGACTATACACTTTTGAGCCTATTTTTAAGTCTGTAGATAATCCATTCCCTTTCTGTTTTTCTAATGCTAAGTCCTTTCTGATACCTAATTTTAAATGTAAGTCCACTTTCTTTAGTTCAGTCACAGTCCCTTTGTCTTGTTGTGTGCCTTACATTGAATTAAATATATAAGATAGAATGTGTCTTTCCTACTCAGGGGACAACAGAGAAGCAGGCCTACCACTCCCCATGTCGTCCCATCCCTGTGTTCCACCCCCCCCCCATCTCCCTGTCTCGTTGTCCCTTTGTTGTGTTTTATGTCATCCTTCACAGGATCTTACTGTGTTTTGGGTAATGGCACTTAGCTATTTGCTTAACTTTGGGCAGCAGTACTTCTATTGTTCCCACTGGTCTTCCTCACACACACATTCAGTATTCATGTTCAAACTCTACCTTATGGCAGTGTGAGCGACTCAGTATATAACCTAAACCTATATACAGGTGAGGTTAATTACAAATAGAGAGTCACAGAACAATGATGGTAACAGAGGTGCTTCCTTTGTTTGCAAGCCCTTTACCAGTCTAGATCTTCGGGCTTAATGTTTTCTGTGTTACAGCTTGCCTTTGCTTTTTCTAACACACATTCCCAGCCTGAATCTCAGCTTTTTACTTTAGTCCCATTTTGGTTTCTGGTAGAGAAAGATATTTCCCACCGAAGTGAAATCAAGTAAGGGTGAGGCTTTTAGTTTAAATCACTTCCTGATAATCACCTTCCTTACCTATCCTAGGGCCTCACCTAGCCCTAACTTTGCTTTATTTTATTTAGCCCTTTATTGCCTGCATTTTTCATGACCATTTAACTAAACTGAAGGAATAGAGCTTTAAATTCAGCTCAGTGAACATTTGTTGATAAATACACTGTCCTAAGTCTTTCACTTTTTTCTTCCTTTGGTATTAATATATTGGTATGGAGACTTACCACCTACTGGCTCTGGAAAGCTGCTTTATTCACATTAAAATGTATGAGGCTTTGTAGTCTGTATTTAATGCCTCAATTTAGGACGGGGAATATGATGCTTTTTGCCTAATTCCTTTCAAAAGTGTTAATTATATGTCTTAAAAATTCTTACCTCTGTATGCAACTAAACAATTTTGATTTCTTACTGTTTGGTACCTTTTATTATCTTATTTTTCTTTTAAGACATTTAACAGTTCAGATGTGACATTACAATCTATTCTAGTAGTTTTCTTTTCACAATACTTCTGTAAAAATAATACTTTAATATCTTGTTTTTGTGGTTTTTAATTTTTCTTCATAGGAAAATTTACTCAACTTGTCACTAGAGACTTGCTGACAGCTGCAACTTTATATCGTTTTGAATTTGGATCCGTTTTGTGACAGTACTAAGTAGGCCATCTAACCCAGTGTGGAGAACATGAAATTTCAGGGTTATAAATAAAAATATCAAATGGTAAAGTGTCCATGACTACCTTAGATTTCAAACAGAACTCTCTAGTTTGTTTTCCCCTAATCCATAGGTCTAAAAAAATAAAAATAAAGAATACTTTATTTCCCCTTCCATATTTTTCCTTCAGCTATCTGTCAGTGACACATTCTAGTTAGCAATCAGTTTGAATCCTTTGGCTCAAAATTTGCTTTTAATATCGTCTCTTCCTTGGTCAATATGATTTTCAAGCAAGGTAAAAATAATTCAAATCTTTGAGTTTTAATGATTTTCTTCTTCAATTAATACATCTTTCTGTGACTCAAAGTATTTTTTAAAGTGTTTGAATTTTAAATTTTCTATATTGATAATAATTACCATTTGTTACTATCATCTGGGTAGAATGTTAATGTTTTACATGTATGATCTTTATTTTTAAAGTATCTGAATTTTAGTGTCAAAAGTTTTATATAAAGAAAAGAAAAATGATCTATAGTGTTTTAATAAAGCCAATTCATTACATTTCTAAGAATTCATTTTGCAAAGATTTGCTTGACTTTTTTTGTGTTTAAACTTCCTAAAGCTCCAGTTTAATAATGTCCTTTTGGCCAGAATCCTTTCCCTTGAAATTACCATGTGGAAAAAGCATTGGGACTCAGGAGAATAAGAATCTGGAATTGGCTTTCCAGTTAACTAGTTAAGTGCCTATTGTCAAGCCATGTAACTTTCCAGGCGTCTCTTTCCTCATCTGTAAATCTGAGTTGAATTGGACCAGATGAACTCATGTAGGAGTTCTCCCAACCCTAAAATTACAACATTATGGGTCCTGTTTTAGGTTTAACTTCATTTGGCCCTCAGCAGAAGTAAATTATTTACTTTCATTTTTATATAAAATGTACTTTTCCTAAAATAAATATATAGTAATATATATGCATGTGCATATCTGTGTATGTATTTATGAACTACAGAGAAAGTCACAATAATTGAGAAACTTTTTGTGGATTATTTCAAAAGTAGATAATATGTGTTTTACACTAGTAAAATAGTTTGGAACTCCGTATTTCCATAGAAAACTGCTTTATCATATATTAGAATTTTAAAAAGAGGGAACCTTTTATTAGTCTGATTACTGTTCATTGGAATTTCTAAAGTGTCAGTTCGCTGTTACCTTCTTTATGAGTATAACTAAAAAAATTCCAATCTTTCAGTGATTTTGAAAGTATACCAAGACACCTTTCAGTGAGTAAAAACTTTGAGACTATGAGAGTGTGAATGAATTTAATTAAGGCATCAACACTAGAATTTTTAAATTAAAGTGCCATAACTCTGACAAAGTCATGGAGCCATAGTTCAAATTATGGGCTTTTTAAATACTGATTTCTTTGTTTTGCTTAACTCTTTCTTAATGGTTCAGACAGTTGAAGTTATTCAAGGATAAATTTAGGTAAAAAAAAAAAGTGAGGGCTGCTTTAGAATTTTTATTGTTACTTCAGGAATTTCATTGTAATTCTTTATTGTAATTCCTGAAGAGTTACTTCAGGAATTTTATTGTAATTCTTTTTCTCTTTTTTGTGGTTTTAGTGCTTTTAAAAACTAAAGCATGGTTATTTTTATGTTTTTTATCAATTTAAATATTAATAATGGATATTACTTATACTTATATTGCAGCATTTGTGGTGAATCCAAGATAAGCCCAACATTTTAATTTGTTGAGATGCAACAAGTATAAAATGAGTCCTGGATTTGGAGTCAGAAAACTTGGGGTTGAGTCACAGTGTTCATTAGTAGGTACTTTACATTTCTGTAGCAGTAGCAGTAGTGGTAGTACTAGTAATGTGAGCTAAATGTTTGTAAAGTCATATGAATCGTTTGGAATTTCCTTTTCAGGATAGATGACCATGAAGCTTTTTGTGGTTAAAATACTGCTCTCTATTTATTCTGTGACAGTAGTAGTTGCATAACTCTCTGGCAAAGCCTGACTTCCACTATTAGAATTTGTTAATGTTGCCAATGTTACTTTTACCATTTTTCTCCCCTAGAATAACAACAATCTTGAAGCCTGTTGCCGAGCCCTTTCCCAGGAGAGTAGCAAATACTTATATATGGAATACCATAGTCCAGATGACAATAGGATGAATAGAAATCGCCTTTTACATATTAACCTGGGTATCCATTCTCCTAGTAGCTATCACCCAGGAGATGGAGCCCAACTTAATGGTGGTCGAACACTGGTACACAGCTCAAGTGATGGACATATTGATCCACAGCATGCAGCAGGTAAACAGCTGATATGTTTAGTTCAAGAACCACACTCAGCTCCAGCTGTTGTTGCTGCTACTCCCAACTACAATCCATTTTTTATGAATGAACAGAACAGAAGTGCAGCTACTCCTCCTTCACAGCCACCTCAACAGCCATCTTCCATGCAAACAGGAATGAATCCGTCTGCTATGCAAGGGCCTTCACCACCACCGCCACCTCCTTCATACATGCACATACCTCGGTATAGTACAAATCCAATTACTGTTACAGTATCCCAGAACCTCCCTTCTGGACAGACTGTACCAAGAGCTTTACAAATTCTTCCACAAATTCCAAGCAATCTCTATGGGTCTCCTGGTTCTATTTATATTAGACAGACATCTCAGAGTTCATCAGGAAGACAAACTCCTCAGAGTACACCGTGGCAGTCCTCACCACAGGGCCCAGTGCCTCACTATAGCCAACGTCCTTTACCTGTTTATCCACACCAACAGAACTATCAACCTTCTCAGTATTCTCCCAAACAGCAGCAGATCCCTCAGTCTGCTTATCATTCACCACCTCCTTCTCAATGTCCTTCACCCTTCAGCTCTCCACAGCATCAAGTGCAACCTTCCCAGTTGGGCCACATCTTTATGCCACCTAGTCCTTCAACTACTCCACCCCATCCGTATCAACAAGGACCTCCTAGCTATCAGAAACAGGGAAGCCATTCAGTAGCCTATCTTCCATACACAGCATCTAGCTTACCCAAAGGTTCCATGAAGAAGATAGAAATTACAGTTGAACCTTCTCAGAGACCTGGGACAGCAATTAATAGGAGTCCTTCACCCATCAGTAATCAACCATCTCCACGGAATCAACACTCACTGTACACAGCCACCACACCACCTTCAAGTTCTCCTTCGAGAGGGATATCTAGTCAACCAAAACCTCCATTTAGTGTTAATCCTGTGTATATTACATATACACAGCCAACTGGACCTTCGTGTACTCCATCACCATCTCCTCGAGTGATACCAAACCCAACTACGGTTTTTAAAATTACTGTAGGCCGAGCAACGACTGAAAATCTTTTAAATTTAGTGGACCAAGAAGAGCGCTCTGCAGCACCAGAACCTATTCAGCCCATTTCAGTGATACCAGGCTCTGGGGGAGAAAAGGGAAGCCATAAATATCAGAGGAGTTCTAGTTCTGGATCAGATGACTATGCCTACACACAAGGTAAATTTTAACCCTTTTATGAAATTTAATTTCTGGGGTGAGGGAGCAGTCTCCTATTCAAATATATTAGCTGTTTAGTTTTAATTAAATATTTAGTATTAAATGTTGGGAAGTAGCATTTCTATTAAGAATAAAGTTAGTGGCCAGGCACAGTGGCTCACACCTCTAATCCCAGCACTTTGGGAGGCGGAGGTGGGCAGATCACCTGAGGTCAGAAGTTCAAGACCACCTATACTGAAAGTACAAAAATTAGCTGGGTGTGGTGGCACATGCCTGTAATCACCAGCTACCTGGGAGGCTGAGGCAGGAGAATTGCTTGAATCCAGGAGGCAGAGGTTGCAGTGAGCCAAGATCACATCACTGCACTCCAGCCTGGACAACAGAGTGAGACTCTATCTCAAAAAAAAAAAAAAAAAGAATAAAGTTAGTGCTTCAGAGTCATCTATAGACTTTGTTTTAAAATATGAAAATGTAGGCCTAATAAGGCCTTATAGTGGCCTAATAAAGCTTAGTTTAGAAAGAATATTCATAGAGTGAAAAATATAAGTGAAATGCAAATTGTCAAAAATATAAACTACAGAGTAGGAAAGAGATTCATGGAGAATGGACTAAAGTTCATCAAATGAAAGAATTTGAATCTTTTCTATACAGGATGACCCAGAGGGCATAATGATATTTACATATAAATAATTTATAAGAAGTGGAAGTAGTCATGAAGAATGTTGTTGGATTAGCTAATAGTAGACCTAAATTAGATGTAAAGAATAGTTTTTAAAAAGTCTATTCAGATTGTTTCAAGATACCTGAGAATTTAGTTTTCTTTCAATATATAAGAAGGGAAGTAATTACTAGGTATGCCTGATAGCCTGTTCAAAACACACACAAGTATAAAGAGAATCTTAGGACAATAGAACAAGAGGGATGTTCAAGTGATGTCACTTCGGTAGCATTCAAAGAGCTAAATTAAAGCAGATATGGAGGCAGCATAGCATTAGAAAGACATGAGAGTAAATATCAACCCCCAAGTTGAGTCTTTTATACATTAGCAATGCATATCGACATTTTTCAGTCACTTGTTCAGTGTTGTTCTCTGCAATGACTTTATCTATAATGCTGTAGCCTTGCTGTTACATCAACGAGCAAGGATGGAGAGGTTAGCAAAGCAATTGAAACTTGAGAAAGAGGAGCTAGAGCGATTGAAGTCCGAAGTTAACAGTATGGAGCATGACCTGATGCAGAGACGGCTCAGAAGAGTCAGCTGCACCACTGCGATCCCTACGGTAAGTGATCTGTTAGGATGTGTTAATAGGAGGGTCAAGATATTGGCTGTCAGGTCATTTACTTTTCTTTAGGTTTTATTCCTGGCAGAGTTCTGGTGATGTTGTTGTTGTTGTTGTTGTTTTAAAAACAATGGATGAAAAACTTTTGCCTTTAGTAGTTCTCGTCAAAATAATTTGATGCTTTATTTATTCATGTATGCAAATTCCATAGGCTTGTCAGTATTTTCAAACACTGATGATTATAATAAGGTATAGCATCTCATTTATTTATAAATTGCTTTCTGTCAAAATAGAAATGAACAGTGCAGCCTGACCAAAAACGTGATGAATTATTCTTTGTGTATTCCTTTATTCTTCTAAGCATATGATATTAAAAATTATTTTTGTAAGTACATTAATTCAAATGAGTTAGAATGAGATCAATATGAATTTTAGGGAAGTGTTGATTGTATAACATTTTAAGGCAGAGCAGTTTTGTTAAGTGTAAATAATTGTAGAAACTGAACTAACAGTATTGATTGATAGCAATCTTAAAGGGGATTGCTCTAATGAAAAGCTTCGGATAATAAATTTTTTAATGTTGGTTAATGTATATGAGTTCTAACGATCCCAAACAACTCTGAGAATTTTGAAACATCTCAAAGTTTTGAAACATGTTTAAAATCTTGTGACTTCACAGGCTGTGATCCAACCTATCATTTCACTTTTCAACATTTAGCTTAGCATTTTTGTGCATATATTTTATGAAATATGATACTATGCTAGATGCTTAGTACATACCTGCCAGTGAGAAAAATAGATACATCAACAGATAATTATAATACAGTGTGGTAAGTGCTGTATATGTTCATGGGTAATGAGAGAACTCATACATCAACTCGTTTCTGTGCAGATTCAATGCACTTCTCTGCTCTTTCATTATCCTCCTGCTGGAATGCCCTTCTAAAAAGCTCTGCACGTGTAAATCTTGTCTGTTCTTCAAGGCTCAACTTAACCTCTACTTTTTCCATGAAGCCTTTCTTCATTTTCCTACCCTTTCTAAACTTAGGGTAATGTCTGAGTTTACAGGTTTAGAGAAGTGGGCATACAGCAGGCCTCTTGCAGTCAGCATCTGTGCAGCCACTCCCTCATAGTGAAGTTTCTACTTGAGGTTCTTGGCTTCAAAGGGGATCTGTGAATTCTCTGAAAATATATGCAGGGTTTCATAAGTGTGTTTAATATGAGAAGTGGGTCTATAGCTTTCATCTGATTTTCATAAGATTATTCCATGGAAGGAAAAAAAAGGGTGAGGAACCACTGCCCTAAACAATAGAGAGAAAAGGGGAAGGCATTTTAGAAGAGAAAAGAACAATAAGGTAATGAAGACTTGAAGTCGAGATGGAGAGTGACTTTCAAGAGACAGTAACTACAGTTCCCTGGCATAAGCATGAGTTTTCTGATGAGTTAACAGAGGTTAACTCAGGCTTTGATCTTGCATGCTAAGTCGAGGTGCTTGAACTTTATTCTGCTGGTAACAGGGAACAAGTGGGAGTTTTTGAGAAAGGGATTCTTGAGAAATAGGTATATTCAATAATTTAATGATTTTTTTGTAATATTGTCTATAGTCTTCAGTATAGTCAATATTAGAAGTAAGGAAGAAGATTTTAACTACTTAAAGCCCTTGAAAATAACAAAGCTATCCTTAATGGAAAGGTGATATTAATATAAATCAAATTTCTGCCTTATTTTCTCCATTTGAAATCTTAATTGAATCTTCTGATTGTGGAAGATACTGAAGGACATAACCCATATGGGAATCCACTTATGGTGGTTGGGTACTTTGGAATCCTTTAGGTACCCGTAGAGCATAAACAAATTTTCTTAGCATAGTAATTTTCTTTAAAATAATCATAAGTTTTATTTAGCAACTACTTGCTGTGTGATAATCCCTGCTAAATACTATTGGTTTTTTGCTTTTTGTTGGAAGTAGAGAACTGTCTAATGTAGCACAGGTTAGTACTTCAAAAAAGATTACTTCTGCATAGTTTATATCGAGCTCTTACTGATGTATCTTTTTTCTTTTTCCTTTTTTTTTTTTTTTTTTTTTTTTTTGAGACGGAGTCTTACCCTTTCACCCAGGCTGGAGTGCAATGGCGCAATCTCGGCTTACTTCAACCTCTGCCTCCCAAATTCAAGTGATTCTCTTGCCTCAGCCTCCCAAGTAGCTGGGATTACAGGCATGCGCCACCATGTTCAGCTGATTTTTTGTATCTTTCGTAGAAATGGCGTCTCGCCATGTTGGCCAGGCTGGTCTCGAACTCCTGACCTCATGATCTGCCTACCTCAGCCTCCCAAAGTGCTGGGATTACACACATGGGCCACCGCGCCTGGCCCCTGATGATCTTCTTGAGAAAGGAAAGAGAAGTTGGTGAAACTGCTGCCTTGGGCTGTAATTTCGTTTTAATTTTTATTATAGAGAATTTCAAAGATACATAAAATAGTATAATGAACCCTCATGTGTAGCCATCCCCCAGATTGAGAAATTGGTAGTTCATGTGTGTGCTAACATCTGAGAGGTAAGACATTTAAGTGTGTTTCCCATGTGTTTCCATTACCTAACCTAGAGTAAAATGGAAGACAGTTGTAGTACATGGCAGAGGGACAGTTATATGTGGTGCTTGAGACAGTGAGTAGGCTTTCAAGTCAGGTGCCAGTTTGAATCCTGCGTCTATTTGTGTCACTCGTGTATCCTTGGATCAGTAACTTTCTCTATGTTTGTTTTCTTATCTATCAAATGTGTGGTATAGTACCCATCTTATGGGATTTTCATTAGGATTATATGAGGTAATATATGTGAAGCAGTTTACACAATGCCCAACAAATAGTAAGTGTTCTTATAAAATAAGTGTTGGCTTAAAAATACTGGAAAAATTTGCGTGGGGTTTAAATACACAAATTTGAAGCATTTTGTACTTCAGCTTCCTTTGAACTTGAGGAAAATATATAAGATTCTACTTATGTAGGAAATTAATCAAGAAATAAATCATTTAGTCAGAATTCCCTTTTTGCTCATCAAGGCTTATTTGAAGAACCATGACATAGTGGAGAGAGCCCACATAGGCTTGGGAGTCAGAATTGTTCGAGTGCTCCCTGGCTATATCTAACTTCTCTGTGTCTGATTTTCCCTATCTATAAAAGAGAATTATGTCAAGTATATTATAATTGTTGTCAAGATAAAGAGACAGTGCATGTAATAAGCCTGACATGAAGTCGGTGATCAGTAGATGGCTAGCTTTATCATTGACCTTGTGTATAGGAATACCCAGTAGAGAATTGATGTTTTTGCTACTAAAGCACACATTGCTACCTTCAAGTTTGCAAACAAAATGCTTGTCAGGAAGTGTGTACAAAATTGATTAGAAAGCTGCTTGCCTAATGATACTGCAGTACACATTTGTGACCAGCTATGCAGGGGAGGGGGCTTGCGGAAACTTAGAATAGCAGTGAAATAATCTTTTTCTAAGGAGAGCAGAAATGCAAGATACAAAATGCATGATGTTGTCATTTCCCTGAATCTGTTATTTGCAAAGCATTGTATTAAATGCTGACAAAGGTTTCATCTCTTAGATCTGTATGTAAATGAGATATAGCTATATCTGTGAGTCTATGTATTTGTGTGTGAGAGAAAATATAAGGCAGTAAATCAGAAGTGTTGACCAGCTAAATGGTAACAAATATAGGTACTTTCAGAATTTTGAGATAGAAATGTTTGCTTTTTGCCTATAGAGTTTAAAGATGAAACAGTTTCATGGAGGAAGGGGAAATTTAAGTTTTACATTGAAGGATACAATTTTAATATTCAGAAAGCTGCCAATTGCCCCCTCCCTCAAGTTATTTCCCCCCATTCTTCCTGTTCTCATTAGGTTTTTGGACTACCCCACAGCTTTGAGTTCCAGATGCGTAACTGAGGACAAGCCACCAAAGAACATCAGTGGTCTTTGACGTTGGTCTCTGCCAGCTTTGGGAAAAAAGCTTACAATTCTTTATTTTGAAATGTTAGCTACAAACATCCTGTTATCTTACAAACAACTCTAAATTATACATAGCCAATTTTGAAATTCCTCCTCCACAAAAACTACTTGTGACAAATGGCAGTAATTTCTGAGAAACAGCTTTTTTCCCCCTCAGTTTAATCAGAAGCTATATGAAAAAGGACATAGGAATTATACTGATAAACCCTTAGGAAGATTGGATGGTTCTACTATCTTTGGAAATGAGCTTGTTGATGAGAGTATTTTTGTTGTTTGTTTTTGAGACAGAGTCTTGCTCTGCTGCTCAGGGTGGAGTGTAGTGGTGCAGTGAAGTGGCTCATTGCAACCTCCACTTCCCGGGTTCAAGCAATTCTTGCACCTCAGCCTCCCAAGTAGCTGGGACTACAGCTGTGCACCACCACACCCAGCTAAATTTTGTATTTTTGGTAGAGACGGGATTTTGCCATGTTGGCCAGGCTGGTGTCAAACTCCTGACCTCAAGTGATCCACCTGCCTCAGCCTCCCAAAGTGAGCCACTGTGCCTGGCCTGATGAGAGTTTATTTTTGTTATAAGCAAATGGTGTGGTAACCGCTTCACTGTTTAGGGCCACTGTGGCTAAGACGTCTCTCTTGCCCGCAACTCGCTAAAACCTGTGGGAAAGTTCATCCTTTTCAAGTGCTTGGCTTTCCCGATAGGTTCTTCCATGTGTTCCTAGGAAGACAGCGTCACGTTTGGAGCTCTTAACCAAATGCATTATCTTTAATTTAAATGTTCAAGTATATGTTTTAAACTATTTGAATATTGCTTGATAGGCAAAGCACAAAGAATTTTACACATTAATGTCACATAGTTTTAGCCCATAGGAATTAGAAAAGAAAGGCAGTCCATGATAAATATTTCTAAATGACTTTTTTTGTTCCTCTAGCATTCTGTGAAATTGTAGCTCTTATATTCTACCTTTTATCACTTATTTTAAACTTTGATACCTGCTTATTTAATGGGCATTCTCAGTTATTCTGATAATACCTCCTAACATTATAAGATCTTACATTTTTATGAATTAAGATATCCTTTCTGCTGCTGATTTTTCTTCACTGGTCTATTAACATATTTAGCGTTTAGCAAAGTACATGTTTTTAACAGAATAGGATTTTGTTCTGTCTTCCTGTAGTAGCAGATATTTAATTTTTTACTTTATGTGTTATAGTTAAAATCCCCCTAGTAATTAATACCTGGGCTGTGTTGAAAGCTTCAGTATTTCAGCCTCTAAGATTCTAAACTTTGACTTTTTTACTGTACATTTATATGTATAAATAGTAAAGAAATTAAGAATACCATGGGAAGTAAAGGCTTCCAAAAAGCTTTATTGAATAGATTAGAACTTCCTTTACATTTCAGTGTCTCATATGTGCCCCTGAAAGGCCTAAGCAGTGGGCTGGCCTGAAGAGGTAGAGGCAGAAGAAAACAAAGTTGGGGGGAAAATGGAATTCACTTGTTCCTGAAATTTTCATGCACTAGAGTAACTGCCTCCTTCAATCTAGAAAAAAGGTGACAAAAATATTTATATATGAATTTATATAGGAGTCTTTCATATAAATCCTTGTTCTACCTATTACTAGCTTTATAACTTTGGGAAAATTATATAACCTATCTGTGCCTCAGTTTCCTCATCTGTAAATGGGCACAATATTAGTACCTATCTTAAAGGATTGTTAAGAAAAAGAATGAGAGAATTCTGGTAAATACCATACTGTTGTAATTTTTATCAGGCTTGATAAAACTAAGATCATTTACATTATTTGTTTAAAAGGTTGATTCTTACAGTTTTCATTACCATGAAAACATAGAAACAAAATATTCTCAATGCTCTATTTAATAAAAATGGTAGTATCTTGTATGGTAGAACACAGTCCACTATTACAGCTCGCCACTATATTCAGATTTTGTTTATATGTGGCCATTTTGATGTCCCGATTTTACCTAACTTCCTTTAAAAACATACACAGAGGACTTCTTAAACATGCCCTCTTATGGACTAAGGCCGTATTCTTGGTAATACCCAATCATTACAATTAACATGAAACGCAGTTCTTAAATGTTGGCCTTGATAATGACTTTCCCACAATTGCTATTTTGGGTCCTTTCTTACTAGCCTGAGGAAATGACAAGATTGAGAAGCATGAACAGACAACTCCAGATAAATGTTGACTGTACACTGAAAGAAGTTGACCTCCTTCAATCTAGAGGTATAGACTTGATTATTTGGTAAACCATAAGTAATAGTGTGGTATTTTAAGCTGCTTAAATAGCAATAACTTTGGTTTTGTAGATTTAAGACACAGTTTTTATCCGTGATAAGATTACAGTCCTGGTAAAGAGATCCCCGTGCCCCATGGTCATGGATCAGATTTGGGGATGAAAAAATAGTTTTACTTTGGCAATTTCATCAAGTTCTTATTTAGACTGTTCTATGTTGTTACTTTGCATTTATCCTCTTTTTGTCATTTACTGTGAATATTTTATAAATTGATGGGTTTTAATTCTAAAACTTAGTAGAGTACATATTATATGATAGACATCTAAAATATCTGTAAAAAATAGGGATTCCAAATCAGAGCGTCAGATTTCTCAGTTTTAAAATAAACTGTTTATATTATTTTTCATGTTATGTTATAACATTCAACTATAATAATAGTTTTAGTTTTTTGGATTGTTTTACAGAAGTATACTACAGCAGAAGCTCTCTTAAACTGACTTTCATTTACCCAACTCACCAGATTAGAGATGGTCTTCATTTTCTGTGGAAAATATACTGACTGATGTCCACAGCTGCTGCATACTTTTGACTAGTAGGCTGCATTCTGGTAGGCCCATGAACATTGCTCCCATCGGTTAAATTGTCTGCTTACCAAGAGTTCATTCTGTCCCCAAACCTGTTATGCCAGTTATTGTATTTCTGCAACTTAATGTTTCATAAACCGACATGAAGGAGAAAGCTGCTCGTTCTATGAAAGCCAAAGGCAAATGACTCAAAAAAAAGAGGGACTGTGAATTAGATATGGGTGAAAACAACTGAAAAAAGGTTAAGGGTGAAAATCATGTAAGTCTAAAAGGATTCTATACTCAAATTGCATTATAAGTGTTGTTAGTATCTTTCTTGCTCCATTCTAAAGCAATCAAAATTATAGATGATGGTTCAGCAAACTAGGGCCTGTTGCCTGTTTCTGTGAATAAAAGTTTTAGTGGAACGATAGCCATGCCCATTTGTTTACATATTGTCTGTGGCTGCCTTTGAGCTTCAACAGCACAGTTGAGTGCTTGCAACAGAGACTGTATCACAGGTCCTCAAAGTGTAAAATATTATCTGGCCCTTGACAGAAAAGGTTTGCCAACCTCTGCTGTAGGTCATCATGGGTGTGGTTTATGTAAGAAATACAATATGGAACTCCAGCCAACAGACACATAAAAATTAGGCCTTTGTCTAACTTTAAAATATAGCTATATGTAAGTGTTTTGTTACATTAAAGTTGATGTGTAATTTTTCTTAACAATTCTGTGTATTAATCAGCTTCCCTGCCCCCCACCCATCCCCACACTTACTTTTCTTAATTATGGCAGCTAAGAGAGTTTCTACAATGTAGAAAGATTTGTAGGCAAGATTAAACAAACAGTAGGCAGGGCTCACTGGCTCATACCTGTAATCCCAGCAGTTTGGGAGGCCAAGGCAAGAGAATCAGTCAAGCTCAATAGTTTGAGACCAGCCTGGGCAATATAGGGAGACTCTGTCTCTACAAATAATTTTTTTAAAATTAGCCAGGTGTGGTGGTGTGTGCCTGCAGTCCCGGCTACTTGGGAGGCTGAGGTAAGAGGATCACCTGAGCCTGGAACGTCAAGGCTGCAGTGAGCCTTGATCGTACCACTGTACTTCAGCCTAGGCCGAGTCCAGAAAGTGACTCAGTCTAAAAAACAAAAAAAAAGATTAAAGATTAGAAGCAAGTGAACTCCAAAGACACGGAATTATCTGAACAACATACAGAAGCAAATTTGAATGTGAAAATTAAGCAGTCTACTCAGGTATCCTTAAAGTTATTTTCAGATGCCTAGTCACTCTATAGCCCACTTACTTGAAGCAATCAAAGAATTACTATGCATAATGTAGGGGTTACATAAACCATTGCTACTATATTTTAGAAGACTGCATCATTTTTTTTTACTTGTGTGGTCTTTGAAGCAAAACAAAAACCAGTAAAACATTTGGTTAAGATACTTACAGTAAGGCTTTTGTGATCTAGAAATTAGGATATCAGCTGTAACAAGTAATTGAATAAATACATATGCAGCGTTTTAAAGCATAGAAAGATCCAATTAATACATCAAATAGCATAGTGGCTTTTATGAGCTATCACAGCAGTTATTTTCGGAAAATTATCTTCAAACAGCATATTAAAGTGGATAAAACATTTGTGAAAGCGTCTGCAAGGGAAACCACTCTTAAAGTTTTATAAGCAAAGAGCTGTGTTTTTGTTCTGCATTGAACAATGAACTCTTTTGCATACTTAGGCATTTCTAAATCTCTTTTCATAAGGAATCTAAATGTATCCATTTTATACTAAATTCTACTCTTACACACTCCAGAAAACTTATACTGAGTTTCCAATCTAAACTTTTAAGCTAGGGAAGGACTCTAAACCTTTTTTGGTGGTTGCGGGGGAGACAAGGGAATAAGCATTTAGAATAGATGCAGATCAGTACATGATTTGACGAAAATCAGATTTTTTTGTGATTTTTGTTAAGGAAAACTTGAGAAAAAAAAGTAGATCTGGAAATCAAGAGATTTAATATATTTAAACTATCAGTATCAGTACCATACAGCATCTTCTATAAATAAGTATAGCTACAGTTAACTGTAGTTGTTTAGAACAAGCAGAGCATAGTGATAGGTTCACAGAAGTGAAGGCAGGACCCAAAACTGGCACTAGATCAAAACCAACCTTGGGGGAGTCACAGCAGGAGATGTGGCTGAAAGACAGACATTAGACCAAGGAATGAACATTTTAAGACAGGTGAAAATTTTGTGGCAAGACAAAATTCTCAGGTACTGTTTTACGATTCTCCTTTTCTTGAAAAGGAGAATACATAAGTAGCTGATGTTATTTCACATTTATTGAGGTTGCTTAGTTGAATCAAAATATAACTTGATTAATCCTTGTAAATGTTTATATTTGGCTTTTTCCATTGTTCAATTTATAATGGATAAATTTGTAAGGTAAATTATGAAAAATATGAAAGTAAGCATTTGCTATTTAAGTCTTCTTTCTCATGGTTTGTTCATTAAAAATCAAAACAAGCAGAAAGAGAAAACAGTTCATCCATCCTTTCATTTCTCTTCTTCATTTATCTCCCCAAATGCCCCACGTGCTTAATCCTGCCCAAGGAAACTAGCCTTACAATTAGAAAAATATTTCTGTAGGGGTAATACATTGTAGACATACATCTGTGTAGTGGTTTTCTTGGGCCTTTTCTCATAGTAATGAAAACACAATTTCATTGGGAGGATAGGATTATGTAATGAATTTTGAAATCCTGGTAAACATTTTTTCCTTTCTTTTGTATTTTATTTACATATTTTCTTTTTAAAAAAATCAAATAACAGGAAAAAGAGTTCTTAAATTCCTGATGAATGTACTTTCTTTATAGGAAACTTTGATCCAAAAGCCATGAATAATTTTTATGACAACATAGAACCTGGCCCAGTTGTACCACCCAAGCCATCTAAAAAAGGTGAGTATGAAAATGTCACAAATATGATGTAAATAAATATCAAAATAATTTGGGAGTTCACATTTATATCTGAAGAAATTTTCACTGGAGGTTAACTTGTGCAGCATGAATAAAGTTACCATATTTTAGTATTTTTATTTTTTTGAGATAGGGTCTCATTCTGCTGCCCCAGCTAGAGTGCAGTGGTGTGATCATGGCTGATTGCAGCCTTGACCTTCTGGGCTCAAGCGATCCTTCTGCCTCTCAGCCTCCCAAGTAGCTGGGACTATAGGCAGACACCACCATGCCCAGCTAATTTTTTAAATTTTTTGTAGAGATGGGATCTCACCGTGTTGTTTACACTGGTCTCAACAAATTTACCATATTGATGTTAATGTGGCAATAATGAAATGTCCCCAAACTTTAATTTTTAAAAAGTACTGAAATAAGTAAGTCTTAGAGTTATTGTCAGAGGTAATTAAATGGAATATATAATTTTTACAAACAGAAGTTGAAACACTGTATTACATAGTTAACAGTATAAATTTACTTAGCATTGTAAAAACTATAACCCTAAAAGATAATTCTCATAAAATAATAAGGATTTTAAAGGTCAAATGTTAGAATTGAAAGTTAGATTTGCAGTAGACTTAAGATTATTTTTCAGACAACAAAAGAATCCTTGGGTACTCAAAAGAGGAATATAGCAATTAGTAGCAACTAGGAGTTTTCCCATCAAGAACAAAATAAATCCTACATAACCAAGGTTTGAAAGAATCATTTTTGGATGATTATTACATAGAAATGATTTAATATTGAAGATAGCAAATGTGTTATTTTTTATGTACCAAATGTTTAATTGGCATTTCTGTATCTTAAAAAATTAATTTTAATTGAATTTACATGTTGAGTCATTTAGGCTGGACATAGTGGCTCATGCCTATAATCCCAGCACTTTGGGACACCAAGATGGGCAGACCACATGAGGCCAGGAGTTCAAGACTAGCCTGGCCAACGTGGCAAAACCCCATCTCTACTAAAAATACAAAAATTAGCCAGATGTGATGGCACATACCTGTAATCCCAGCTACTCGGGTGGCTGAGGCACAAGAATCACTTGAACCCCAGCAGGTGGAGGTTGCAGTGAGCCAAGATCATGCCACTGCACTCCACTCTAGGCAACAGAGTGAGACCTTGTCATTTATTCATTAATTCATAGTCATTGAATGTAGATTAAGTTTCTGCCTCATTCCTAATATTTTAATCTTTTTTGCCTTAAGCAACTCAAGGTAGCTTAATAATTTGCTACTCAAGGTAGCAAATAATGCCTTATTTTTTAAGAAAATTTTCAGGGAGTATAACATTTAACTTCAGACTTATTTTTAATTAAGGAAAGTAGAAATTCTATCTAAATACTACCTGACCTAATTGCTTAAATTTTGGTTGAATCGTTTTCTACATATATTAAGCTCAGTACAGAGTGAGTTTTTTTTTTCTTTTCTTTTGTTTTTGAGATGGAGACTTACTTGACATGTCGCCCAGGCTGGAATTGCAGTGGCACAATCTCAGCTCACTGCAACCTCTGCCTCCCGGGTTCAAGCCTTTCTCCTGTCTTACCCTCTCGAGTAGCTGGGATTACAGGCGCCCACCACCATGCCCGGCTAATTTTTGTATTTTTAGTAGACAGAGTTTCACCATGCGAGGCTGGTCTTGAACTCCTGACCTCAAGTGACTTGGCCTCCCAAAGTGCTGGGATTGCAGGTGTGAGCCACTGCACCTGGCAAAAAAATAGTCTATTGATTTCTAAAAAATGGTACAAAGAAGAATCTTAGTGGATGACTGCCAAGTGCCAGATTTGGCAGCAATATGTGCAGTTTCATGCTGAAAGTCACTGAGGTGTATATTTATCATTGATCAGTTTAGTCTTTTGGAGTCATAAAATCTGTCTTTAAACTTGATTTTGCCTGAATGTCTTCAAAAGAAGTATCGCCAGACAAACTTTAGTTAATTGATTCAAGGAGCTGTCTTGGAGGAATTGCCCTATCTAAGGGAGTGCATTGGAAAGTTTTTATCCTGGAAACAGGACCAAGTTGATTAGAAATGGTGGAAAACGTGTCCACCATGAGCCATCCATCAGCATAAACTCTCTATAGGGATGGTGTATTAGTCTGTTTTCATGCTGCTGATAAAGACATACCCAAGACTGGGCAATTTACAAAAGACAGAGGTTTATTGGACTTATAATTCTCATGGCTGGGGAGGCCTCACAATTATCACGGAAGGCAAAGAGGAGCAAGTCACATCTTACATGGTTGGTGGCAGGCAAAGAGAGCTTGTTCAGGAAAACTCGCCCTTATAATAACCATCAGATCTTGTGAGACTTACTTACTATTGCAAAAACAGCACGAGAGAGACCTGTCCCCATGATTCAATTACTTCTCACCACACATGGGAATTCATGATGAGATTTGGATGGAGACACAGCCAAACTATATCATGTGCTCTGATGGACCCACCGTAAATAACAAAGGCACTGCTATTACTCAGGAAATTTCAAGGTTTTGATTCAGGGACAAAGCCAGACCTCTCTTTGGGCAAGGCAAATTCTTTTCTATGCAATAGTTAAAGCAGTGCTTAGAAGGAAATTCGTAGCTTTAAATGCTCATGTAAGACAGGAATATCTAAAATAAATTATCTAAAATTCTACCTTAAGAAACTAGAAAAGAACAAAGTAAAAACAAATTAGAAGAAATGTAAGATAAGTCAGTGAGATAGAAAACAGAAAAAGTTAACACAGCAAAAGTTTGACCTTTGGAAAGATAAACAAAATCAATAAACTTCAGCATAGACTGATCTATAAAAAAAGAGAACACAAATTACCACAATCAGAAATGAAAGATGGGTTATCCATTACAATGATAATAAGGGAAAGTGATGGACATCTTTATGCCAGTAAGCCTGCCACCTTAAAGTGGACAAATTTCCTGAACTATATAATCTACCCAAACTGAAAACGAGATGAAACAGTAAATATATATATAAAGGAAACTGAATCTACTATCAAAATTTTCCCCACAAAGAAAACTCTAGATTCAGATGGATTCACTGGTGGGTAAATTCTACCATATATTTAAGAAAGAAAAATTACCAATCTTACGGAAACTCTGAGAAAATACAGGAGGGAATGCTTCCCGTATTTCTGTTTTGTTTTTTCGTTTTCTTTTCATATTAGTGAGAGGAAGTTGCAGAGATTTTCAGTATACCTCCTGCCCCCACAAATTCAAAGCCCCCCCCATTATCAGCATCCTGCACCAGAGTGGTACGTTTGTTACCATTGATGAACTTATAGTGAGACCTCATAATCACTCAAAGTCTGTAGTTTACATTAGTGTTCACTGTTGTACCCCATCTTTTTTTATGGAGCTAGCAGAACTCTGATTCCAAAACCTGGTAAAGTTATATATCCTCCCCTCATGAACATAAAAACAAAAAATACATAATTTTGTTGTTTTCTATCTCATTTACGTATATTCACAACATATATAAAAAAAAAAGATAATACATCATGACCAAGTTGAGTTTGGCTTAGGAATGTAAGCATTAAAAAAACAACCAGTGTAATTCACCATATTAAAAGGGAGAAAAAGCATATGATCGCTTCATACAGGAAAAACATTTGACAAAATTCAACAGCCATTCCTAATAGACAAAAACTTTTAACAAATTAAGAATAGAAAGGAACTCTTTCAGTCTAATAAAGGGCATCTTTCAAAAACCTTTAGCTACCATTATTACTTAAATAATGCAATCCTGAAAGCACTAACATTGGGAACAAGGCAAGGATGTCTATTCTCACCACTTTTATTCAAGATTGTACCTGGAGTTCCTAGCCCATGCAGTAAGAGGGGAAAAAAGCATAAATATTGGAAAAGAAGAAATAAAACTATATATACTACAGATGACAATTATTTTTAAAATCCTAAGGGGACTGAAAAACTATTAGAACTAACAAATGAATTTAACAAGGCCTCAGGATGCAAGGTCAATATATAAACATATTTTTACAGTATCAGTAAACAATCAGAAAATAAAATTTAAAAGATAATTTCATGTACAATACCATCAAAAACCATTTAACACTTAGGAATAAATTTATCCAGAGATGTATACATTGAAAACCATGAAATGTTGCCAAAAGATATTCAAGAAGACCTAAGTAAATGTAGTTATATACCATGTTCATAACTGAATCAATATTTTTGAGATACCTATTCTTACAAGATTGATATGTAAATACGGTATAATACTAATTATAACCCCATTAGGTGGTAGTGCTTTTTAAATTAACAAACTTATTATCTAATTCATATGGAAATACAGAAAGTCCTAGAACATCCAAAACTATCTTGGAAAAAGAACAACCAGAGTCTTAGACTGGCTTGGTGCAATGGCTCACACCTGTAAATCTAGCATTTTGGGAGACTAAGTCAGGAGGATCACCTGAGCTCAGGAGTTTGAGAACAGCCTGGGCAACATAGTGCGACCTCATCTACAAAAAAAAAATTAAAAATTAGCCAGGCGTGGTAGTGCTCACCTATAGTCCTAGCTATTTTGGTGGCTGAGGCAGTAGGATTGCTTGAGCCCAGGACATTGAGGCTGTGGTAAGCCCATAATTGTAGCACTATACTCTATCCTGGGTGACAGAGCAAGACCCTGTCTCAAGAAAAAAAAAAAAAAAAAAACAAGTCTTAGACTAACCAACTTCAGGACTTAGTATAAACCTACAATGACCACAGTGTGATATTGGTATAGGAATAAAGAAATAGATCATTGGAACAGAATAGAGAGCCCAGATGTACACTCCCCAGTCACACTGTCAGTTGTTATTTGACAAAAGCACCAAAGCAATCAATAAGGAAAGGAGTGTTTTTTCAACAAGCAAAGCTGGAAGAACTAGATATCCATGTGGAAAAAACACAGTTTGATCTATACCTCACCTCATACAAAAATATCTGAGATAGGTCATATACCTAAGTATAAAAGTTAAACTATAAAGCTTCCGAATAAAACAGTATCTTTGCAACTTAGGTATAAAAGTTTTTAGACAGGTCACAGGAAGCAATAAAAAGAAAAACAATTGATAAATTAGTCTTCATTAAAGTTCAGCACTTCTGCTCATCAAGTGACACTATTAAGAAAATGAAAAAGCAAACCACAGACTGGGAGAAAATATTTCTAAAATATGTATCTGATGAAGGATGGTATCCAGAGTATATAAAGAATTTCTACAACACAGTAATAAAAATACAAAGAACTCAATAAAAAAGGGTAAAACACTTGAACAGACACTTGACAAAGGAATATATATAAGACCATGAAAAAAGAAATTTTCCTGAGGTAATGAGATGGATCTGCTGCCAGGATCCTGTATAGTCAGATTGTGGTTTTCTAGCAATGGTGTTATTAGTGTTAATATGTCATTCTGAGGCCGGCGTGGTGGCTCACGCCTGTAAACCCAGCACTTTGTGAGGCCCACGTGGTAGGATCACTTGAGATCAGGAGTTCAAGACCAGCTTGGCCAACATGGTGAAACCCCGTGTCTCCTAAAGATACAAAAATTAGCTGGGCCTAGTGGTGTGTACCCGTAATCCCAGCTACTTGGGAGGCTGTGGCACAAGAGTCACTTGAACCTGGGAGGCAGAGGTTGCAGTGAGCCGAAATCACACCACTGCACTCCAACCTGGGTGACAGAGCGAGATGCTGTCTCAAAAAAAAAAAAAGTCATTTTGCCTTCTGTCTTTGGGACCAACACCATGTATTTGAGGTAGGAGGTTCCTGTTTGGTATCCTTCTTGTCTGGGAATTGAGCAAGGCTTGCATTAATATTCCATTACATGGTTTCATTAATATCAAGCTTCATCTAGCTCTCTACAAGTACCTTTACACTAAAAAGATTTTGTTTTTGTTTTGAGACAGGGTCTCGCTCTGTTGCCCAGGCTGGAGTGCAATGGCCTGATCATCATAGCTCATTGCAGCCTCGACCCCCCAGGCTCAAGCCATCCTCCTGCCTCAGCCACCTGAGTAGCTGGCACTACAGAGTCACACCACCACACCTGGCTAATTTTTGTATTTTTTGTGCAGACAGGGTTTCACCGTGTTGCCCAGGCTGGTCTCGAACTCCTGGGCTGAAGCGATCTTGCCACCTCAGACTCCCAAAGTGCTGCGATTACAGGCATAAGCCATGGTTCCCGGCCTGCAAGACTCTTTTCTATGGCTCATTTAACCCAAATACAGTTTGCTAAAACTGATAGTCCTTTAGAGTTAGTTGTAATGGGATTTTGGTTACAATTTCTTAAATAGGTATCGAATGCTCAATGCGTAGCTTGATAATGTAGATAGATGCTTGATGTTATAAAGGGAAAACACGACTCCTACCCCAAGCAGTTTATACTCTACATCTGTACACTTTTAATAACAAGTAGACTAGGAAGCCATCTAAAACAGTAATCTTCACTATAAATAAATTTCTATTTTAGAAATTTAATAGTTGTAATTCTGTAATAATATATATTGTTGGTGAAAGTATTAATGGTTATGTTACATGCCAAATCATCTTTAACTTGTTTTTTATCTTTTTCTGTTAAAACTTAGAAACAGTCAAACTTGATTAAATTCTATAATTTTTTGGTAAGCCTTTTCATCACAGATTTATAAAAGCTATTCAGTTTTCTCCATAAAATCAAATTTGTTTTCCATTAAGAACTTGCAGATTCTCATTTTGTATTTGAAACTAAATCAGCCCTTTCTAAAAGTACATACTAGTTTAGCACAGATTGGTTTGCAGTACCACTCAAATAAAAAAAAAAAAAAACACCAGTAAAACACAAATTACTGGTAGAATAGGTTTACTGGTTTGAATAAATGCCTTGGAGTTATTACAGATATATACCAGAAATCCATGTGGAATATAGTTTATCTGAATAGCAAGTGTGATAATTAGAGAAAGAATGTGAGGGAGATAGAAGGAAAGAGAAAGAGACAGAGGGACAAGCCTTTTTGGAATGGACTTTGTAGTTAAGCAATACAGAGCGTACGTGCATTCTTCAGTGGACTCATTCTGTCTCCCAGCCCTTACTAGTAACTCAAACAGTGGCGGATTGGACTTTGTAGTTAAACAATACAATGTGTATGTGTGCTCTTCAGTGGGCTTAGAAAGTCTCCCCAACCATCATCACAGTAACTTGTACAGTGGCAAGCACACTGACCTTGATGTCCCACGATATGAGCACTGGTCCTGGTCATCTTGGCCACCTGACCTTGTTCAAACTCAAGCTGAGCACCAAAGAGGGAAAATCCAGCCAAATGCTCCAAAAGTTGTAAGAGTTAATGAGATAAGGTGTATGACTCTATAGAAGTACTTTGCAAATCTGAGAAAAGAACTTTACCTTATTCTTTGGAGCCTAAGAAGGCATTCACTCTCCTTTTGTTTACTCTGACAGTGGAGTGTTTAAGTACCTGAGCATCGTGCTTTGAATTCTGGAGCAGTGGTTTCCAAAGACGAGTTGTATTATGGGCTCAGAATTGATTAAAAAACGCAAGATTGTCTTTTGGTTCCTAAGGGCAAATAATGTAAAGGCTGCCATTTTTTCATTTTTAATACAAAGGGTTGCTTACTGACAACCTATACGTTTATAGAAACAATATTCTAGCAAGATACTAGGATGCCTACAGTTCTTGTCTGTTTCAGTGCCTACTGGGCTTCTGTACACATAGGTAATTGGAATTCATTAAATGATTTGGGAGCACGTGGTTGTCAGTACATAATACTATATCGAGTTCTGATTTTATAAGTACTGCTACTTTTTTTAAATATCCACCAGACATGGTGGCTCCTGCCTATAATACCAACACTTTGGGAGGCTGAGGTGGGAGGATCACTTGAGGCCAGGAGTTTGAGACCAGTCTGGGCAACATAGTGAGACCCTACCTCTACAAAAAATAAAATTAAAAAAATTAGCTGGGCATGGTGTTGGCATGCACTTGTAGTCTTGGCTGCTTGGGAGGCTGAGGCAAGAGGGATCACTTGAGCCCAGGAGATCAAGGCTGCAGTGAGCCATGATTGTGCCACAGTACTCCAGTCTAGACAGCAGAGTAAGACACTATCTCAAAAAAAAGAAAACCTGTCATTTTCATCACATTTCATCATTATAATAGCCTTACTGTATGGATAGTGCCCATAACGTTTAAATTACTGCCTAAGCAGATAATTGCTAAAGTATAATTTCCCAAATTTTGCTTTCACATTGACATTTATTTGCTATCACTGAGTTGTACCCCAATCTACTAAAAAGTAGAAAACAGTGAAATAGGGCATTTGTTCTAAGAAATGGGAGAAGATGTAATTAGAGAAGATGGAAAAGGTTGTAAGAATCATTGCTCTGTATAGATTGTAAAAGCGGTATTAAATATGGTACCTGCCCTTGCTAAAGGTAACATGAAGTAATAGGAAGGGTAAATGCACTCAGCTGTGTGGTTGCATGAAAGATCTTGTGAGCCTGTTCACTCTTGCAGTTGAAAGACTGGATCACTTCTTTCTGGCTTTGCTTCTTCTTACACAGACTCCTCAGACCCCTGCACAATTGAGAGAAAAGCCCGAAGAATTAGCGTGACCTCCAAAGTACAGGCAGACATCCATGACACCCAGGCAGCAGCTGCAGATGGTTTGTACTTGTGTGTCCAGAGTTTGTGCAGACCAAAGACACATGTTAATCCATGTAGAATTATAAGTAAAACCATACCTTTATTTTTTGCTTTAAAAAAGTACCTATACTGGGCTGGGCACGGTGGTTCATGCCTGTAATCCCAGCACTTTGAGAGGCCAAGGTGGATGGATCATGAGGTCAGGAGATCGAGACCATCCTGGCTAACATGGTGAAACCCCATCACTACTAAAAATACAAAAAATTAGCCATGTGTGGTGGCAAGTGCCTGTAGTCCCAGCTACTCGGGAGGCTGAGGCAGGATAATTACTTGAACCTGAGAGGTGGAGGTTGCAGTGAGCCGAGATTGCACCACTACCCCAGCCTGGGCAACAAGAATGAGACTCAGTCTCAAAAACAAAAAAAATTTACCTATACTGAGTTTCTAAGGCTGTGCTGTGCAATAGAAATACAATGCAAGCCACATATATAATTTAAAATTTTCTAGTAGCAAAGATGAAATTAATTTTAATATATTTTATATAATACAGTATATACAAAATATTACTTCAATATGAAATTAATATAAAACTTTCAGTGAGATGTTTTACATCCTTTTATTTTTATCCTAACTCTTTGGAATCTGGTTTATATTTTATACTTATAGCAACATTGAGTTTTACAGCATGTCTATTAAAAACCAACAACAGTAAGATGATTTTTTTTTAAGTGTTAGGTTTTTGGGCATATTGTTTTTTTAAAAGGGAAAGACAAAAGAGGTCCTTTTCTGAAAATGGCATAGTAAACATTTTTCCTCTAACAGAAGGCTTTAACAGTGTGCTTTTTATTCCTCCATGAGACAAAAAAGAAAACTGTATTATATCTACATGTTTTGGAGTCATGAGCCGAAAGACACAGGTGGGTGATAATGGCAGTTAAAAAGCAACAGTTGAAGCAAGAGAAACAAGCCCATCTCCTATTTATATCATAGGAAGTGGCTGTAATATTGTAAGGCTAAGATCACCTTCCTGATTGAGGCTGAGCATTATCATACCTTGGAGTAAGGTTCAGGGTCTAAAATTCAGTTCTCTTTATCTCTTGGGGGATATTATGCCATTTGTCATATAAGGCAAATTGATAAACTAGAAGTCAGCTTGTTAATTTCCAATGGAAGGTATGCCTAGCCCAAAACAGTAACTGACAAAGCTTCTCTAGATCTGTTTCTTTTGTTACCTATTTAAAAAGGTATTGCTTACCTCATTTCCAGTGCGTAGTGACCATTTCCAGTTATCTCAGATTCCAGGGTGAATTCCATCTGGAGATCTTTAGTCTCCTATTCATTGACCTCAGTCTCAGTAGGGACTGTTTCCTAAAAGGCAGAATTTACAGGTTAACTCTAGATTGCAGAGAGGTTTTTTGAGCAGAAAGCCAGAGGGAATGAGGACCTAAGAGAAATATAAGTTTGGCTTTCTTTATAAAATCCTGGGGACCAACATAAGGTTGCCAGGTATGGGCATTTTAAAAACCTGATATATGAAAGATTTTTAATGCCAAAAATGTAGGAAAGAATATGAGAATAAAAGTCTTTCATATTGAATGAATTTAGCTGTATGAAAAACAAACTGTAGAATCTTTTTCTTTTCACTGTTTTGGGGAAAACTTTGTTATGAACTGCCACTGCTATTTATGAACCAATAATATAAAATACATGCATATTGTAGAGCTTAAGTTGTCATGGAAGAAGGCACACATTTAGTCAGATGTTTAATATAGTGTGGATAGTATCATACTATAGAAAGGAGAAGTCAAGGTGGGCTGAAGTCAGGGAGAACTTACAGAGGTGACAGAATTTAACATGCTATAGAACATTTCTCTCTTTTTTTCATTTGGCTGGAATAAAGCATAACTATCTACTATTTATGGGTAATGAACTAGGAAGGCAATCTATTCTGGACATATATGTATCTTACAGCCAAAAAAAAGGTAATTAGAACAAAGTAAAAAACTTTCTGTTCATCTATGCATTTCTAGTAGATATGATTACTGATTGGTTTACATATTAAGGTAGGCAATCACCTCCCTTGTTTTTTGTGGTATTTTTCTTTTTAGTTGGGATTATACTTGGAAAAAGGTTAATCTATTTACTTTCCCCCTCCCTCTCCTCCTTAATCCTAACCTCCCTCAGAGCATCTAACTGGCTCCATACAAAGTCCTCCTCGGACACAACCTCGAGATGAAGACTATGAAGGGGCTCCATGGAATTGTGATAGCTGCACCTTTCTTAACCACCCAGCACTAAATCGCTGTGAGCAGTGTGAGATGCCACGGTACACCTGAATTCAGAAAAGTCTGCACTAGGTTGAAAGTGAAACTGAGCACCACCAGAAGAAAAGGAAACCTCGGGACTCTATTCATCCACCCAGCCTTTCATTTTCAATTGCACAGCGGGGAGGAGGAATGGCACTGTGGTCATTGTGCTCATAAAAGGAAAAATAGGGAGATTTTTTTTTCTCCTTTATTAACTCACTACAGAGTGAGAGATAGAAAGGGATACTTGAAACTGGGAACGGATTCACTGCTGAAAGAATGTACACACAGAAGTCAAGAGCTCTTCTGTGGAATCCCAATTGTTAAAGTTACTGCTGAGTGGCCCTTATTTTTTAGACTAGAACTTTGAATGATGGTATGAAATATTACAGTTTATGCAAACTGTGAACTCCCAGAGCAGACTTACCTGGTCACCGCTCTCTGGAAAACCAAGTCTCCGCATGCTTCTTCCCACTGCTTCCTGCTAAAGAGGACAATGGGAAAAAGCACCTAGAATTTTTTGGGGGGGCAAATTAATAAGGGTATTTGTAATTGCTGCTTTTTTCAGGGGTAATTTCCAACACACATACATGCACACAAACAAAATGTTTTAAAATGTGATTTGTAGCAGTCAGGAACTAGGCATATCATGCCTTTTGTTGAAAAGTACAATCAGAGGTGGTAAGATCCCTTTGGCTTGTACAGTGATTCATCAAGCTCTATCAACACTGGTAACTAAAACCTACTTATGCCACATAAGAGATGCATTTTTTTAAGTTACTGCATGCTTTTATTAAGGCCATTGGTTTTCAAAATAACAAGTCCTTGCAAAGTATGATTTTATAAATGATATTCTCGTAAAACTGCGCTTTGCCAGTAGCACAGTGAATGTATGCCAAACGCAAGTCCATTCCAAAATCCATTTGGAAATCTTGAGCTCAGCTGTGGTTCTTAAACTTTTGCAGTTCCATAGGGACTTTTGTGGGTTTTTTTTCCCCCTCCTTCCAGTTTTGTGATAAATTGATGATGTTTACAGCACAGATAAAACTTTGTGCCATAATCCTAATTTAGCTGAGAAGAAATCAATATTAGCTGTTGAATAAAGACTTACTTGCACTTATGTTAATAAACCAATGTGAGGGGAATTACAGTTGGCCAATAACAAAGTTGTACACTGCATTATTTGGGAAGCAAGAGAAAGATAAGTCAAAAATTATTCAGAGAAAGGTGAATATAGAGGACTTTGAAACAAAGAACTTTTAAACTTTAACATAACTGTATCTGGAGGTCAGTTGAGTTTGTACAGGCAGTTCAGGTAATTTTAAAGCACTCCTGATTTGTGAAACAGAACTTGAGGGTGTGGATAACTGAAGAGAGATAAAATCATGTGACTCACTAGGGTGCATCACTGGAAACTTAATAATAGCACATTTAATTGAGGTCTCTGACATTGTTGGAGTTCCTTAGCTCAGAATTGGAGTTTTGGAATCTCCCCTCATTTTGGTGAGTATAAAGAGCAATAAAGTTAGTGGGTTCTCTCATCCTAAAAGATTTTACCTGAGGATATCATCTTAGGAATATCCATCCACTCTCCCATCAGGTTCCTCCCCCAACCCCCATACACACACACACCCTTCTAACTTAGCAGTAATCTCTGGCAGACCTGGAAAAACAAGCTGCTCTTAATAGCATAATGAAACCAAAGGCGTAGTAATTCATCATAGTTTTCCATCAGAATCATAATTTCACACTCTGCCTACAGCTTTGAAAACATTTTTTCATATGTGAAAAATTCCCCAAAATATATCCACTTGTCTCCCAAAGGAAGCATGGTAATTACACTGATAAAACATCTCTCATAAAACAACTGTGGCAAAACTGTGAAAATAACGGTGAGAAAGCAGATGGGCTTAAAAGCATGGTCCCCAAAACAATGTTCTTAAAGGTTTTTGTAACACTGGTCTCTGTCTCAATAACAGTCTAGCTGTCCTACTGTTCTGTAATATGCCTTTGCCTTTGTATGGTTTCATATCTCTTTAGTGATGGTCGACCCCACTTGGTTTTAAGTTACAATTTAGGGGAAAATATATATATATACTGCTTGGTGTCCTAGCTAAAAGGTTTACCAGTATTCATAGTGATATGCTGAAGTGGAAGCAATTAACTTGGCAGTTGTCAGTTGAGAATGAAAGTAGCATGTCTGAAAACAGTCTGATGCTTTATAAAACCATGTAGATGACTTTAAAACTATTGCATGAAAATACATCAAGGCTAATAAGCTGTTATACAGTAGATGCATGGTTTCAATCCTTTGGTGATATATCTAGTCAATCATTGTTTTCACCTGCCAGGAAAAGAGAGCAGACAGTCTATTTGATAGGTGTAAAGGGTGGGGTATGCGGTATCAGATTGATTTTAAGGAAGTTTTATACGTTTTTAATTGTGCACAAGTTTCATATGCCAACATAGGCAAAATGACTTGACACTGATAAATCTGATATATTTAACTGTGTCCCATATGTAGACTGCTTTTTGCCTATGACCAGTTTGAACAAGAATTCACCCAACTTTCAAGGTGCCTTTTCAAAAGGATCTTGTAGTCAGTTGGTATGTACAGACAATTGGCATCTAAGTAGTAGGATATAAATTGGATGATGACTGGCTGCTGAGGTGCCTGTGCTCTTTGGATCAGCTGGTGCACTTCTTGTTTCTTGTAAGAGGTTTTCTTCTTTAAAATGACTAGTTTGATGTATCTGGTAACATATAGACCTGACTATACACTTTACATTATTTTGCTATTTTGTAAACTGGGATTTTAGAAAGCACGTTTGCCATTTTGTTAAAGTACATTGCCCCTTAAATTTTGGAGTTTTTAAAAGTTTAAAATGGTAATACAGGAGCCAGAAACTTTCTAAGCATTGTAAAATGTTTTGAATTGATACTTTGTTTGGAAGAGAGTAGAGGCAGGGGGTTTTAAAGAAACAAAGAAATGCATTGTAAAAATGTAGTTTTAGAGCAGATTAATAATGATGGTGGGGAAAGTGTTGCTAATTTGTTTATTTCCCTGGAAGAAATGGGAAGTGTGATAAGCAGTTTAATTTTTAAGGAGCTGGTCTCAATTTTAGTACTTTTTAATTATGCAGATAAATCAGTGTTTCCTTAAATTTTGTCATTGCTTTGTCACAGTTATCTAGGGTTCATATCCAACCTTTTGTGGCAATTCAATTTTATATAGTCTTTTAAGAGGTAATTGTAATGTATTTCTGACAGTATAAGCAAAAAGAATATAAGGCATAGAAGAATTGTCCTTTAAAAATATCAATGATGTATCCTGGAATGTGAAGATGTCCCTTTATAGTTAAAATTTGAATTATTTTAATATTGTACCATTGTTAGACCTTGAATGAGTCCATGTTACCGTATGTGTCTGTATATCTATCTGTAGAGAAAGAAAAATGACAACTGAAATGTTACTTTTAAAAATCAGAATAAATTGGGCACTGTCTGTGTTGCACCACTACTGTATCTTTTTGAAAGAATTAACAGTATTTGCCTATTGTAAAAGTTAATTCTGATGACGTTTTCACATTCACCAGACTTTTTTTTTCCTGTATTATTTGCATCCCCAAATATTTAATAGAAGTAGATTTTGCATGGCTTGGGCATTCAGAGATTAATAGAATGATGACTCAATTTTAATTCTAAAGCCATGAAAAATTACTTTGAGACTGAACAATTCTGAATTATTTATGATACCCAATGTCCATGTTTCTTTCCCTACTGTAAAAGAATTGATCAGTTTCTTCATTAAAGCAGCAAGAAGTTATTAAATCTTGTAAATACCATGTCTCTTTTAGATTTCTGTGTATGCTGTGAATGAGATCATTTTGCGATGAAATTGTACAAAGGCATTTTAAAAGGCTCTGCATGCATCGTACCTCCAAACAGTACATATTCGCAAAGTCAAAGATTCCTGCAAAATAAATAAACTAAAAGCAAGCACTACATTCTGCATCTTTTCTGTGTAGTTAGAAATTTACAGTATCAAATTAGTTTTAGTGACAATACTCATTTCTGGACTGAAATATGCTGTCTCACAAACATAATCATCACATTTGTCTTCCTTTATTAGAACAGGTAATGTTAGATTTGGGGTATTAAGTGGACATTACTCCAATTGGAAAATTTGGTAAATTATACATAAGCAGGTTTTATATAAAAGTTGGAATACGTTAAGAACTTTTCGTTCCACTTTAAAATGTTATTTACAAAAGAGTAAGTTTTTTCAAAAAAAAAATCTTTTGTCATTTCAAGGGCAAATAATGCTCCGATACTCATTTTGCTAGGGTCTGTAGTAAACTTTTACAACTTTTACACAGAAATTACCATGAATGAATTATACTAGGTGACATTTTCAGTGATTAAGCACATTTAAATTCAAAATCATTTCCAGGCTGGGCATGGTGGCTGATGCTTGTAATCCCAACACTTTCAGAGGTTGAGGTGAGAGGAAGGCTTGGGCCCGGAGTTCAAGACCAGTCTGGGCAACATAGTGGAACTCTTGTCTATTCAAAAAATATACAAATTAGCTGGTCATGGTGGCATAGGCCTGTAGTCACAGCTACTCATGAGGCTAAGATGAGAGGATCGCTTGAGCCCAGGAGGTCAAGGCTGCAGTGAGCCATGGTTATGCCACTGCACTTCAGCCTGGGCAACAGAGCGAAACTATCTCAAAAAAAAAAAAGTCGTTTCCACTACATTTTTTTTTAATACATGAAAAATTGCAAATATACACAAGTAGAGATATAATGATCCCTCATTTATTACCCAATTCCCAAAATTATCTATGTGTAAACATTCTTATTTCATCTATATTCTTATCCCACCTCCCCCTAGATTATTTTGAAACAAATCCTAGACGTCATATCAATTCATTGGTAAATAAACTTTCAATATAAGCAAAGTATGCTCATTACAACTTAAAAAATTAATAAACATTGACTATCCAGTGGTAATTTCCTCTAAGTGTTTCATGGATTTTTTTTTTTAACAAACTTATCCAAATTAGTGTCTGACACATAGAGTACATGAAGTTGATTATGTCTCTAAAGTCTTACATGCATTCTCACAGTCTCTGTCAGAAACCCAGTCATGAGTTAACTGGATTTTTTTTGTGTCTGTGAAACAAGATCTCACTCTCACCCAGGCTGGAATGTAGTGGCATGATCATGGTTCACTGCAGCCTCAAACTCCTGGGCTCAAGTGATCCTCCTGCCTCAGCCTCCTGAGTAGCTGGGACCACAGACACACACACCACCATGTCCAGCTAATTTATTTTTTGTAGAGATCGGGCCTTGCTATGTTGCCCAGTCTTAGAACATTTTTATAAGGGAATTCCCTCGTTTACTACTGAATTATCCTCCTATACACAGAATGTCAGAGATAATTTTTAACACAACATTTTAAATAGTATGTGTAGTATTTTATTCCCTTCCTCTTGTTTCCCACATCCTGGGTTGCCCTTTTAGATGACTGATTTTGAAATAGAAAAGTACTTCAAATCTGTTTGGTTTCCACAACATTGGTTCACTGTGGTGCTCATTTTCAGACATACCTGATTTTGTTTGTTTGTTTTTGAGACGGTTTTACTCTGTTACCTAGGCTGGAGTGCAGTGGCATGATCTTGCCTCACTGCAGCCTCAAACTCCGTAGCTCAAATAATCCTCTCACATCAGACTCCCAAGTAGCTGGGATTGCAGACTTGTGTCACCATACCTGGCTAACTTTTGTATTTTTAGTAGAGATGGGGTTTTGCCATATTGCCCAGGCTGGTGTCGAACTCATGAGCTCAAGCCATCTGCTCGCCTCAGCCTCCCAAAGTGCTGAGATTATAGGTGTGAGCCACTGTACCTGGCCCATAATTAGTCTTCAATCCCACTATCAGTATAATGATTTCAGGTATTGCCAGCTCAGCTTTCCACACAGAAGACTGGAGTACTATTGTGTAAGAGATGCACAGTGTGTCTCCCACCTGCATTCCTCCAGAGTTCCTGACTTGACTTTGTCCTCTTAGCCTTTTTTCTAGAATGTTGATCAGGTAATGTTTTATGATGGAGATTTCAAACATATTAACAAAATAAATGTTGGGGTCACCACCTGTGGGCGTCTGTCCTGCAGACCGTGACTCAGGGATGGATGAATAACGTACACTCACACACAGAATACAGTGAATGAGCAGGCTGGGGTGTCCGAGCCACTCACTGGAAGGAGTTAATGGCAGCCAGCCTCTACTCCAGGGTTTTATTTAGCATATCAAAGGACAAGGGTCTTTAGATAAACACCATTAGAGGATAATTAACTTCTGCAGAACCCAGGAGTAGAAGGCAGTTAAGTACACTGGGATGATCAAAGGTTTTGCTAATGGAGGTGGGGGTAAACAGACTTATCTGAAAAACTTCTTTTACAATTTCTACTACTGTCCTCATGCCCTAGGGTAAGAGCTGGTTGCCTTAGACCCATTCAATCATAACAAGTTATGTAAACCTTTGGCCCTCCAAAAAGGTTTGTGGCTATTCCCTAAAGCTATCGCGAATATTTTTCCTTTAATATTTTTGCCACCACCCTGAGTGAACCCCCACAAATAAGTAAGATTTTGTTTTACAAGTTCCTGATTCTCAGAGCAGTCAAACCGACTCACTTGTCCTGCCTCTTGAATGTTGGTGGGTGTGCTTTTGACCATCCTTGTGTGACGTGACAGTGATAATATATTGTGCAAGAAAAGTGGTGCCGCCTAGCTTTCTGGAGTTTTGCATTGTGATGGGAACAAAATGCAATTTGTTACTACATTCTATATTACTTTGTTTTCTTTTGACTTATTTTTGCATTTATTCTTGGGGACTGAGGCAGTTTTCAGGCAATTCCATTACCTTGATCAAGAACTGCTAACATTTACAGCTATTTCTAAATCCTATCCCCCAATTCTGTTTCCTTTTAAATCATTTAGTCTGATTTGGGTGTGCAAGACTAAAAAAGAAAAAAGATCTTTATTTGGAAGGTATTTGGAGTTGGGGGAGGAGAAAATTGGGTGAGCATATTGGAATAGCTTGCATTTTCTATACACTTTGACAGTGAATCAAATGGTCACATGTGGCAAGGAAGACTCTGATTTTAAGATTACGATTTGAGATTCTCTTCCCAAATTCCACTGGTGTAACTAACCAAAGCATTTTTAAGGAATGGAGAACAGGCTCTTAGGGTCAGAAATTACAGGAAGCAGATGGGGAAGTATGGAGAGCGGTAGCAACCAGTGTCAGCCAGCCCACAATTCCAGCCGTCAGTGAAAGTCAACCTGCAAAGCTAGTCTATGGGACTCCTCAAAAGAGCCCATGAACACCCTCAAACTCTGAGCAGCAGGCAAATGGGGAGGGATCTGTGTGTTGGACAGGAAGCATGTATATTGTAGCATTTGCTTTCTGGCTCACTTGGGCACCTCAGTTCACTACAGAAGGCATTTAATGGGAGTGGTTTGGCCACCTAGTTAAGGGGCATAAGGCACCAAGTAACTTCAAGCTGCCACAATGAACATAGAGGAAAAGCTTGCTTGGCCCAGCTGAGAATTCCAGGGAGCAGTTTTCAACCCCACAATAAATACTTAAAACAGCAACCACTGATGCCTGTTACTGAGTGGCTGAAATGCCTAGCAAAGCATTGAACTTCCCGATCTTTCTAATACTTTTAGTAATTTCCAACCAAGAAAAATAAGACTATGGTAGAAAAGTAGAAAAATTTTGGCTTTACTTTTTATAAGATATTAAAAGATATGAACAATGTGACCCACATGGTATTTTTAAAAATTCTTTAAAAATCAAATGTACACGAAGATATAGCATTCTGAAAAAAGAATCTCATTCTACAGAAGAAAAAGAGAAAACCTTAATTTCTAAATTGAATTCCAAACAAAATTTACAACAATGTTGTATCTCTCAAAAAGGAACAACAGATCAAACAAGGTTTCTTTCAAAGGAAAACTAATTTTTACTAAAACTCTAAAATACAAATACAGGTAGTGGACTTCAGAAAACTGAGTCAATAGAGATTCTAGAATTCCGAGGAAAGGGATACTGAGATGAAGAACCGGCATATAGAAGAAATAAAGTGAATCTAGACTCAGGAGATGCAATCAGGAATACCAGAAAAAACAAACTCAGCAGATAGGAGAGAAGCAACAAAGATACAAGAAACATAAGTGTAGGCAAGGACTTCATGACTAAAGCACCAAAAGCATTGGCAACAAAAGCCAAAGTGGGACCTAATCAAACTCCACAGCTTCTGCACAGCAAAAGGAACAGTTATTAGAGTGAATCAGCAACCAACAGAATGGGAAAAAATTTTTGCAATCTACCCATCTGACAAAGGGCTAATATCCACAATCTACAACGAACTAAAACAGGTTTACAAGAAAAAAACAAATAAGCCATTCAAAAGTGGGTGAAGGATATGAACAGACACTTTACAAAAGAAGACATACATGAGGCCAACAAACATATGAAAAAATGCTCATCATCACTGGTCATTAGAGAAATGCAAATCAAAACCACATTGAGATACCATCTCACGCCAGTTAGAATGGCAATCATTAAAAAATCTGGAGACAACAGATGCTGGAGAGGATATGGAGAAATAGGAACACTTTTACACTGTTGGTGGGAGTGTAAACTAGTTCAACCATTGTGGAAGACAGTGTGGCGATTCCTCAAGGACCTGGAAATAGACATTCCATTCGACCCAGCAATCCCATTACTGGGTATATATCCAAAGGATTATAAATCAT
>PVKP010017874.1:0-45258 GCA_004027715.1 Plecturocebus donacophilus | reverse complement strand
TTAAATTATTTAAACATAGCAGGGTAATACTGATGCAGGGTGGTAAGTGGTACACACACAGGCACTGGCATCAGGCTGACCTAGGTTGGGTCCTGGCTCTGTTCCTGACCAGATGTAAGCCCTGAGAAACTAGGGGACTCATTGTGAGATGTGGATATTCCTATATTTCTGCCTACCTTACAGGGAGCTGGAAGAAGACTAGAGGAAATACATGTAAAATATCCAATATGGTGCCAAAGACACAGGAAATGCTGAATTATAGCTTTTATTATATACTGACCAGAAGTTCTTATTGAAACTTAATTTAATGAGATCATAGACTATCCTAGGCCTCCATTCCCCTCCCTGTGATATCAATGAAGAGACGTGTGTTGAGTAATGCTAGTGCCAAACTATATTAATTCCTTAAAAAATGGAATTTATTAGAAAAAAAAATCAAAATATAAGGTCCATTGGAAAGATGATAACAATATTTTTGCTAGAGAAAGATGTTTTAAAATAGTGGTTCTCAAACTTGAATGTGCATAGGAATCACCTGATGGTTTGTTAGAACTAAATTCCTGGCTCCAGAGTTTCTATTTAATAGGCCTGTGTTGGAACTCAAGGATTTCCCATGAGGGGATGGGTGTGGTGGCTCATGCCTGTAATGCCAGCACTTTGGGAGACTGAGGCAGGGGATTGCTTGAACTTAGGAGACTGATATCAGTCTGGGCAACACAGGGAGAGCCTGTCTCTACAAATAATTTTGAAAAATTAACCAGGTGTTGTGGTATGTATGTGTATTTCCAGCTACTTGGGAGGCTGGGACAGGAGGCTCACCTGAGCCCAGGAGTCAGGGCTGCAGTGCACTGAGATCATGCCACTGCACACCAGCCTGGGTGACAGAGGGAGATTCTGTCTCAAAAAAAAAAAAAAGAAAGAATTTCCCAGATGGTAAAGCAGCTGCTGCTCCTGGTCTGAGGGTCATGCTGAGAACCACTGTCCTAGAAGTCAGTGCTTCCAGACTTCAAATCACTTTTTAAATCACTGGGGTGGTTTGAACTTTTTAAAATTTAGACTCTGATTCCATAGATCAGAGGTAGGGCATGAGAATTCCACATTTCTAACAAGCTCTCAAATGATGCCAGTACTGGCAGTCTGCAGATCGCAGTTGGAGTAGCAAGGCTGTAGGGCTGCTCTGTCCGATGCCGTAGTGAAAAGCCACATGTAGCTACTGAACACTTAAAATGTGGCTAGACTGAATGGAAAAATGCTTATACGTATAAAATACACACTGAATTTAGGAGACTTAGTATCAATAATGTAAAATATATCGACAGCTTTTCATATTGATGTGTTGGGTTAAATATTAATTATTTTTAGCTTTAAATGAGTGAATGTGCAGAAAATTGAGAATAACATACGTGGGTCTCATGATACTTCTATTGGATAGCACTGCTGAGAGAACATTACACATCCTCTGCCTCCTGAGCCCAACATTATTCTTGAAGCAGCTCCCATGAAAGGCTTTAAAGTACCACTGACTACTTTGTAAAAATGTCACTTCTATGCTATTTTCCAACTTCATCTCTCGAAAATACTTCTTTCATGAAGTCAAAGTCAAAACTCTTCAGTGGTCCTCTGCTGTATAAAAGATAAACCTCAAAGTGTTAAATTTACCATTCCAACCCATCCACACGCTATACCATCTTCTTTGCCAATGTATGTATAGTTACTTCCCCAAAGACGGAGCTCAAATGTATTTGCTGTTTGTTTGATTAATGATGATTCTTATTAATATTTTAAAGGGAGAACCCAGGCTGGTCTTGCCTGACATCAGCCTCTCCTCTCAAGAGTTGATCCCCCCATAGACCAGGAAGCCCTGCAGCTCTGGGAGCTAAGGAATCCTCTCCCACTGGCAAATAACTCACAACTGTTTCATCATTCAGGTTAAACTCAACAAGTGAAACTCTCTGATACTTAGCCATGGATATTCCTAAGACACCAAAGACATTTTTTTAGTTTCTCCAAAGGCATTCCCCAAATTGGTATAACTTTTAAGTGTTTTTGAAAAATTGTTGACTTTTAAAAATATTCCGAGATGATTTCTATCTACCTCTGTCTCTGTCCCTATCTGTATCAACTCCCGGGCTTCTTCCCTACCTTTCCTTGCACCCCTTGATTACGTGTCATCTTCACTTTGTATTTGAATTCTCAAGTACAATCAAGGGCAAATAGAAACCCGACCATAGTACTGGCTGGGCACAGTGGCTCACACTTGCAATCTCAGCACTTTGGGAGGCTGAGGTGAGTGGATCACTTGAGGTAGCAGGATTTCACAGCCTGGCCAACATGGTGAAAGCCTGACTCTAACTAAAAATACAAAAATTAGCCGGGCATGGTGGCACAAGCCTGTAATTCCATCTACTCAGGAGGCTGAGGCACGAGAATCACTTCAACCCAGGAGATGGAGGTTGCAATGAGCTGAGATCATGCCACTACACTCCAGCCTGGGTGCCAGAGCGAGACTCTGCCTCAAAAAAGAAAAAAGAAAAGAAAAGAAAAAGAAAAAAGAAAAAAAGGCAAGCCAATCATAGTACCATCTAAAGAAACGGAATGGTGGAGGTTTGAGTTCATGTTTCCATAACTTAGATAAGAAACAACAGCCAAAGGAAAGTGGAATATTAATATAATTCCCACTAACTCCATCCCTAACTCAAGTATTCATTTTAAAATGTAATTTGTAATCTTCCCTTAACAAAGCTCTTACTCAAAATTATGAGCCTACTAACATGTTATTTGTGTGTGGTTTATCTTCATATTGCTTTATTATGAAGTATAATTTCTCCCACAGGCTTCTGAGGATGAGTTCACACTCACCAATTCTAGAACAAATATATATATTTTAAAATTTTAATAAGTATTGCTGGTGATAAATGGTAGTATGCTTTGCTTTACTAGAGTCTGAGTATTTTATTAAGACATCATTCCTGGTTAAATATTTTTAGTGTTATCAAATGACTACCAAATATTATCAAATGGGCTGTCTCTCAACTGGCCCTGTGTAATCAAATCATCCCCACACCACATGGCTACCATAATGAATAATGCTTCATTTGTCAAACGCAAGAGAACCCACTACAGGTCATGGTGTTTCCAAAAAGAGGAAATAAAGAGAGTAAGAGGAAAGCAATTATCAATACATCAAGACTAGTTGGACTAGATGAACTCTAAGGCAGAGGTTCTCAGATTTTCTTGGATCACAGCTTGTTTCGTGTCTCAATAATCGCTTCATGGCATCCCTAAGCCAAAGAAACACCTAAGAGTTTGATTTTGTATGTGGTTAGGTCTGAGTGACTTCACATGTATTTATAAACTAACAACTCAGTAGCTGTTTGAAAAAAGTTGTATACATCAATTAAAAGAAAATCTATTTTACGTTCCTAAATGCCCACAATTGTTCACTAATGGGATGTGTGTACTTGTTCAGCATTGCACAACTTCTCAAACCTTGGAATCAGATTGGAAACTGCTTCATTTCTTGTTCTACAAGGAGTTTTGCCTAACCCCTGCTCTCTAATAGAGTGAACACCAAAATCTTAGTTTCACCATGAACATTGAATTTATGAACTACTTCAAAATAATAACTTCTGTGGTGACCAGAGCAACCAATTTCACTAGGTTTGCTTTGAAAATCTGAAATATCCGCAGCACCTCCATGAACTTGCTGCAGTGTCCTAGTGTCTACCTCAGTGCACAATTTGGGAACCACAGCTCTCAGTTTGTCTTTTTTTATATATGTATATTTTTTATTTTTTTGAGATGGAGTCTCACTCTGTCACCCAGGCTGGAGCGCAGTGGCGCGATCTCGGCTCACTACAAGCTCCGCCTCCCCGGTTCAAGCAACTCTTGTGCCTCAGCCACTTGAGTAGCTGTGATTACAAGTGCACACCACCCCACCAGGCTAATTTTTGTATTTTTAGTAGAGATGGGGTTTCGCCATGTTGGCCAGGCTAGTCTCAAACTCCTGACCTCAAGTGATCCACCTGCCTTGGCCTCCCAAAGTGCTGGGATCACAAGTGTGAGCCACTGCGCCCAGCCTCAGCTGTCTTCTGACTCTGAGAAGTTAAGATTCAACAGATTTTTAAACTTGAAACTTGAAATTCCTTACTCTCTACTTTTGGGACTCAAGACCCACTGCACTATCCGAGAAAAGCAAGAATATCAGAAATGCATGGGACTGTGGAAGGAAGGACAGGAAGCATTCAGGTACTTGGCTGTTTTTCCTGGAGGAGAGGACAAATGGATTCCTGAGGTGCAGGGCAATCGACAGGTAAGATTTAAGAGTCAGAAACAGGTAAGATTTAAGAGTCAGAAATTTAAGGTCTGGAATGGACCACCAGAACTTTCCCATCAAGCCCCAGGACTTCCTCCCCCAATGCCTACTTTTTCTCCTCCTCCCTGTAGTAGGCTTCTTAAAGCAGGTAGTTTGACCTGCTCAGCATTGCATTGCATAAAACAATGCCTGAAGACTTGGGCAGTGGGGACTTACCAAGACAGCCGGCTGTCTATGTTTATGTCTTTCGGAATCTATGGGAACACATACATTTGTCACAGTGTGCTTCTGAAATAAATGAAGTGATCTCCCAACTGACCCCATATAATCAACACAGCCCAGCCCCACATGGCTACTACAATAAATAATGCTTTGTTTGTCAAATGCAATGGGAATCTACCATAGGCCAGGGTGCTTCCAAAAAAAAGAGAAACTAAAGAGACTAAGGGAGAAAGAGGCTGGGTACAAGCACTTATCAATACATCAGACTGGAAACTCCTAGAATGGAATTATTGGATGCATGTATTATTTGGGAGCATTATGACCCGGAATATGAATAAAACTGTGAATAGTCTGTATTCTTTTCATAATCTTGATCTGGGGAGGAGGGCAAAAAAATAACTGTAAAAAGTTTCAGATGTCCACAAACAAAATTCTGTATTACTTTCAGATAAGATAAGAGCAATGACGATACAGCACCACAAGCCTTGCCTGGGCTCTAGAGATACTGTAGAAGGGAAACTGTTTATTTGTTAGAGAATCTGCTCATAATCCCCTTAAGAGTCTCTTAATTCTTCTAATTAGAACTTTAATGGGTCTCTCTTTTCATTTTCTAACACCTATCACTGGCTACATCATTGAAACAAAATGAAAAGAATAAGCCTCTCTGCTAATTTTTTTTAAGGCTGGCATTTTAAATTTGACATGAGTCTTTTACTATATATTTTTTTCTTGGACAGGATGAAAAAGCCTCACAGCTTGTGGTGCTGACAGTATTCTAGAAGACCCTACACCCCTGTGGCTTCTTGATGACTCTTGTGGAGCCAGCATCTGTCAGCACAAACTCAGTCATTACCCAGAAATAGGTGTTTGGCAACAATCCCAATTTAGTACCCACATCCTAGCCCAGTGTGGAGGACAAGCCATACCATCAGTTTCTTGGCAATTATCCCATGATGGATCATTCAAGTATTTTTAATAAAATATTAATTCAATTTTAATATATTGGTTGCTCATATATTATGGGCTATAGGCATTATTCTGAATAAACAGAATATCAAATTATCTATCTATCTATCAGTATCTTTATCTATCAATTGATCTAGAGAGACGGAGTCTCACTCTGTTGCCCAGGCTGGAGTGCAGTGACATGATCTCAGCTCACTGCAACTTCTACCTCCTGGGTTCAAGTGATTCTACTGCCTCAGCCTCCCGAGTAGCTGGGATTACAAGCATCTACTGCCATACCTGGCTAATTTTCATCATGTTGGCCAGGATGGTCTTGAACTCCTGACCTCAAGTGATCCACCTGCCTTGGCCTCCCAAAGTGCTGGGATTACAGGCATGAGCCACCATGCCTGGTCTGTAAGGAATATATATATATATTTTAAATAAGGTATAGTCACTGGCCTCCACAAAAAAGTTGAGAAATAAAAAACTATGCAATTAAAACAAAGAGCAAAATAAAAGTAAATGAGAAAGGTACCGTATTTCAGTAATTTTCAGGAGAAAGAAAAACTAGTGATTGACAAGCTACTAAGTCTCTTCTATATTTTCTCATTCAATTTAATGTAATCCTCACAAAAGCCCCATAAGATAGTCTATCACCATTTTGCAGATGAAGAAACTGAGGTTTTCAAAGATTATGCAGTTTAGTCACAGACACAAAGGAATTTGAACTCATGGTTTTCCAACTCTAAAATCTATCTTAATTCCACATACACCTGAGGTAAATAAGCAAAAAGACACATATCTCATCCACTTATTAAAATGAAGGCTTTAAGGAGGAGATGACATTCGTGATGAGATAGGTAGCTTCTTAAATTTTCAATTTTTCACTGATATAAAAATAATACATGCATGCTATCCCAGTATCAAAGGAGATTAAAATCAATCCGGAAATTAATTTTACAGGCATATCCACTATGGAAAACTCTGTCCGTTCGCTGATGCAGCATCTGGCCACAACCCCTTATCTCCAGCCAGAGATGGCCAGGTGGCAGCCAGTGAGATGTAAGAAGTGCCTAGGGCGAAGAAGGAAATTAAATAACAGCAATAATAGTAAAACAAAACCTTGTAATTTGTAGTTGCTATATAATAAATTAAATTTTGCTGTGTGCTGTAATACCTTCCCAGCTCTGTTTAAGGCAGAATATTAAACTGCCTTCCTGTAAACCATTTAACCCTTTTGTATCCTCCCCACATTCTCAGCAAAGTTCCCAGGCATCTAGACATTCCTGTTTTCCTTGCTAACCAGCTACAAGGTTACAGAGGAGATTAAAAACTGCAGAATGTGTTCCTCACAATGTTACTTTTCAAATATAAAGTACATCATAAAACATGTTACTAATTAACTGTTCTTTGTCTGGCTTCTGTAAAACTGTTTGCTGCTGCGTCATCCTAGGTGTATAAAAGGCACCCCCTTTGCTTTGTCCTTTGCTCAGTTTTCGGATGCAAATCCACCAAGCTCCTGCACCTAAATAAAATCCTCATTTCACCCATTCGTCTCTCTGATCTCCTGCTGCAACAAGGGGACCCTCCATTCCTAAATAGAGTCAAAGTCTTAGCAGGAAAAATTGCCGTGTCCTCTCCCTTTTGTACCACTGCCCTCCCTTCTGCTTGCTTCCTGGAACACAGATGAGAGACCTATGGATTTTCAGCCACTTTTTGACCATGATGGAACCAACATGAGGATAAAGGCAGAAAGACAGAGGGATACAGGGACCTTAGTTGCTTCCTTGACCCATCACAGTAGCCCTGAGCTGTTGACTCACGGACTTTCTGTTGCATAAAACAACCAAACGGATCTATTTAAGCCGGTGTTCATTTCAGTTGTTGTGTGCACCTGTGCGTATTCATAACTTATATATGCACTATGAATATGCATATATTAATACACAAATATGGAAATAAAAAATCTATATGCAAATAGAATTTTGCATATAAATTTTGTGACTTGCTTTTTTTCATTAAGTATTTCTTGAAGGCATAATATTTAATGCCTGCATCATGTTTCATTAAGTGCACATAGCATAATTTTACCATTCTATTGTTAGATTCATAGGCTGTTCCCCTTTCTTTCCTTTTTAGCTATTATAAATACAGCTTTGGACATACGCCACTGTTTAAGTCTCTGAGTATGTAATGGGTAGAAATGTCACCAGGCACTATGAGAGGGGAGAGTATTCCACATGAAGAGAAGAGTATGTGCAAGGACCTAAGAGGTGAAATATCAATCTTGCCCAGAAAATAGGTAGAAATGTTATTTTGCTGATGTATGGGGCCATAAAAGTTACATTTAGAAATACATATAGGAGTGAAACTGAGGAGAGCTTTGAAGAGAGTCACTAGAGGTTTCTGAGTGCTAGAGGAGTATGAGAAATTTAGGAACATGAATCTGTGTGTGGAGCTCATGATTAATGACAAAAGGAGGAGGGACTGGAAGCAGGAGGACATCATTAGGGGTGAATCAGCCCCAGGGTAGAGCACTGCGGGCACTCCCTCAGATACATATAAGTAGAAAGAGGGCTAAAATCATGGGATGCAAAGTGAAGACTAAATAAATATTCATCAGTTAGAAATCAACTGGATCACAGAATGGGAAGAGGGAGGGAGAGAGAGAAGTTAAAGGTGGCTACAGTTTTGAGATGAAGTGGCTGAAGAAGAAAGAGTCAACTAATAGCAACAGTTAGGTAATTAGGCAAGAAGCTATGAGGATAGAGGAAAAGGAGAAACTGCAGCCATGTTATTTTTAAGACAGAGATAAGGCTTCCCCATGGAGTGTGCAGAAGGTAGAAGTTTGTGTTTGTGAATCAAATCTCGAGTTGGGAAAGAACTTGGGCGGAGATACTTAGTATAAGATATCACTGGCATAGACATAAGGCACTGGTGTGATGGTCCAGGTAAAATAGAAAGGAGAGAGAAGACTGTAAAACAGAACCTAGAAAGCAGCTGCAGTTAGGACTCCTGTACACTGCTGGCCACTGCTGGGTGGTCCCAGAGCACAATGACTGATGGAAACCTGCAGAATGCAATCGCTCGAAGGCAACTATGGATCACTGTGTACACAGTATTTAGCTATGTGGAGAACTTGTTTGGAGTTTCTAGCAGGGCAGTGCAGTTATTCATACTCCCTTGAACGAAGAACAGTCCTTCTCTATTGCAGAAGGTCGTCCTCTTCAATTGAGTGTGCATTAGCTGTTTTGATACGGTGTTATAGAAGTATTTCATAATTCACACAATTACGTGTGATAGAAGGTGCCAGTTTCAATTATGAAAAGTTGCAAAGTAACTACTCTTTTGCAACTCTCAAGCACATAGAAACACTAAAACTGGTTGTAAAGTATTTCCAAATGGACATCTTGGCTAGGGACCTAGAATTATAAGTTTTGAAGAAAAATAAGAGATACTGGTTAGATTGCCAAATGAAAAGAGAAGTGTTCTTTAAAATCAAAAGCATTAATTGCAACAATAAAAGGAGAAGGGAATTTGATTGGTCTGATATATCTGTGGTAAGCAGGCAGCAAAGAACAGAGCATGTGGCTTTAGAATTTTAGAGTTCTGTCCAGGCTGGGCTGGTGTTCGTCGTCAGTCAGGAAGTATTTATTGAGAATCTTCTATGTGTCACTGTTCTAGATACATGAGGCTATACTACTGAACAAGAAAGAGAAAGTCACGGTCTTCAAGGAATTTAATTCTGGTAGAGAAAGACAAGCAATCAACCACTGCATCAGCTGACTTCAGGCACAGACACACGCTGAGAAGACAAAATTAGGTAATGTTTCAGAGCGTGGTAAGGTGGTCAAGCTGGGGAGGTTAGTGCAGGCTGCTCTGAGGGGCCGGCATTGAGCACAGGATAAATGTTGGAACATATGGGCAGAGAACTATGCCAGCAGGAGGAATGGCAAATGCCAGGCCCCAAGAAGGGGGGCAAGCTTGGCATGTTCAAGGACCAGAAAGAAGGTCAGTGCCTCAGGAACACAGTGAATGAGGGGGAACGTGGGGGAGGTTGAGGTCAAAGAGAAAGCTCGGGAGCAGAGCTGCAGGAAGGGAGTGTATTGTGAAGATTCAACCCAAACTCAAATGTCAAACCCTCAGCAGAGCCCTCCGTGGTGTCCCCGGGCAGCCTTGGGCATTCCCTCCTTCACTGAGCTCCTTCAGACCTTATCTGTATTTTCATCACTGGAGTCTTTACGGATGAGGCGCTCTTCAAGGATGGGACCACGATGAATTCTTCTTTGTGCTAGCATGAAGCAGAGTCCTCCACATCACAAACACTCATTCGACATATGGTCACTCAATGGAAACTTCCAGTTATTTTTTTAAAAAAATTAAGGTCGGGTACAGTGGCTCACAGCTGTACTCCCAGAATTTTGGGAGGCCGAGGTAGGAGGATTGCTTGAGCACAGGAGTCGGAGATCAGGCTGGGCAACATGGTGAAACCCGGTCTCTAAAAAATCCCAAACAAACAAAAAAACATACAAGATGGCTATTTATGTCTATTGTTACAGAATCCAGAGGAAGCTTTTTAGTCCAAAGAAGTTAAACACTAATTGTGTTAGTTGCTTAGAAACAAGACAATCATGTACTGTGTTCTCTGTTGGGTTTCAGGGGTTAATCAGAGGCAGCGCTGAGAAATGCTTTGGCTCTGGTTTCACTTGTAATCTGTGATCTGCCAGAGAAGATGAAAAGGGGACAAGCAATATAACCAGTGGGGAACACAGGGACAATACGGTGGTATAGAATGTACCAGCAATAATGAAATTCACACCCAAAAATGCAAGAGTGGGCTCCTTCTCAAAGGCTTTAATCAGTCATGGATCCCGGGAAAATTCCCAAGCCCAAATAAACTCTGAAGTTTTGTTTTTTTCTTTGAGGACCTGTAAACATTCAACGTACCTGCTTTTTCCAGTTAGGATAAGGAAAATAAAATACAGTTTTAGAAACTATGTTACTTAGAAACTATAGTTTTGAGAAAGTAAAAAGAGTTTATGTAAAAGAAGGTATTTAAAAGGAAGAAAGAGGGCCAGGTGAGGCAGCTCACACCTGTAATCTCAGGACTCTGGGAGGCCGAGGCGGGCAGATCACTTGAGGTCAGGAGTTTGAGACCAGCCTGGCCAACATGGTGAAACCCTGTCTCTACTGTAAATACAAATGTTAGCCGGGCATGGCAGAGCATGCCTGTAGTCCCAGCTACTCAGGAGGCCGAGGCAGGTAAATCACTTGAACCTGGGAGGTGGAGGTTGCTGTGAGCCGAGATTGCACCACTGCACTCCAGCCTGGGCGATGGAGTAAGATGCTGTCTCAAGAAAATGAGAAAAGAAAGAAAAAAAGAAAAAAGAAAAGAAGGAAAGAGGAAAAACATCTGCAGAAAAAGAAACAAACCTATCTGCGGAAAAAGGAACAAATTTAGATATGAGTAGAAGAAAAGGAAGAGAGAAAAGGTGGAAGACAGATTAGGACAGAAAGAATGCTAGACGTAAGAACGTAAGCAAAATCAACAGGCAGGAGAAAATGCGGAGAGGATTTCAAAAAACAGGAGGGAGAAAGAGTAACTGAGAGGGAAACAGAGGTACAGAGAGAGTGAGGAGGGAAGGAAGGGGTACAGACGGGGGAAACACAGGAGGACCAAGGTTGTGGGGTGGCAGGTGATAGAGCCAGCAGGGAAAGAAAGCAGAAAGAGAGAGAAAAGATGGCCGGGTGCGGTGGCTCACACCTGTAATCCCAGCACTTTGGGAGGCTGAGGTGGGTAGATCATCTGAGGTCAGGAGCTCGAGATCAGCCTGGCCAATATGGGGAAACCTCATCTCTACTAAAAATTCAAAATTAGCTGGGTGTGGTGGCACATGCTTTAATCCCAGCTACTCAGGAGGCTGAGGCAGGAGAATCGCTTCAACCCGGGAGGTGGAGGTTGCAGTGAGCCGAGACTGCGCCATTGCACTCCTGCCTGGGCAACAGAGAAAAACCCTGTCTCAAAAAAAAAAAAAAAAAAAAGGAGACACTCTCTCCAGAACCTTCCCAGAAACAACTAACTGGTTTGGGCACTGCCAAGCAGGCAGACAGCAGCGGATGCACAACCAGTATGGCTGTGCCAGGCTGAGGCAGCTGTCTACCTCCCTGAATGCGTCTCAGCTTTATAAGCTAACACAGGTCTCACCCCTGAGCTTCAAACCTGTATATTTAACTGCCTAGTAGACATTGGCTCTTAAATTCCTTGTGGGTATCCCTATAATTAAAATTTCTAGCCTGGTCCCCATCAGCCACTTTCCTCATCTGAGACATTACCAATCACCCCCCAAGGCTGCCCACATTTCTCTTTCTCCAGCCCAAGCATGCAGTTTCAGCAGGTCCTTTGGATGCTGCCTTCAAAGGTAGATTGCAAACACCTTCTCTTTCCTCACGACTACTTGTCACCCTGCTGGCAAGAGTCTCCTTTCTGGTCACACCTTATTCCCATAGTTGTCCCCTTTTCCAGAGGAGGCCAGAGTGATCGTACCTGTGATTAGATACTTCTTAACTAATTTAAACCCTCCATTGCATTTCCAATAAAAGCTCCAGGAAGGATGGCTTCAGGGAGAAAAAGAAAACTAATAAATCCCCGCTGTGTCTTATCACAGCATGTTTGGGAAAAACAAACAAACAAAAAAACCATTTTCCTCCAACACACTTTTTCTCAAAAAAGTAGGAAAAGACTCCTAAGAAACTAGGCAAATGAGAAAGGATGGTAATTTTAACTGTAGACTGTGTAACACGGACAGAACAGTCGGTGGAACAGACACTGTGATTAGGTGGGTTTCCTCAAGTACTGGAGATGTTGAAGTTCTTGAGCAGGAAGAAGGGGATGGGATGCAGGCTACACAATTGCCAGGAGGTAAAAGAATTTAGAAGAGGGAATGCTTGGGGTCTCTTCCTGCCCCTTCAGCCTACTGTATTGGTCTTAGTCGCAGGAGTCTTGTGTAGGGTAAACCAAGCTGGAAAACTTCTCTGGGCCTTCTGCAGGCCACTTAATTCTTTCTGGAATTCTCTCTCTGCCCCAGTCCCCTCAAAACCCCTCTTCTCTCATAGCTGAACCTTTCCATCTTTTGGGTCTCAGTACCACATCCTGAGAGACATCTACAACCACGGCAGATGAAACTGATCCCTACCTCCTTTATTACAACACCCTGTTTATTCCATTCTATTTAGTCCATCTATCACCGGACTTATTTTATTTCTTTGTTTTTCTTGTTTTCTGACTCTCCCTTCAAACTGTAAGTTCACTGAAGGCAGGATATATATATATATATATATATAAAACGGATATATATATATATATATATATATAAAGGATATATATATAAAGGATATATATATATATATAACGGCCCCTGTTTCCTTCACAGGCTAAGGGAGGATCAGATAAATTAATGCAAAAGTAAATGTTTTATAAACTAAGTGGAGACCAATGACAGGATGATTACCATTCCAAAGTCTTCATTGTCAGGGTACATGCTGTGAAACTATTTCACCTACATTTTATCTTCCAAGGGGCTAATGAACTGTGGAGCTACTTAGAAAAAACAAAATACATCTCTTGAATATTTAACCAAAAAATAGCTCCTCAATCCATCTGCATCGACTTCTGGCCATGGGCATATATGGTCACATGGGCAATCTAGCTAACGCAAGCTCCTCTACCTGCCTGGTGTCACTAAGCCAAGGGGTAACCCTGGGAATGCCTTGTCCCAGACATGACGGTTCTCACATTTCTGTTTTCTGACGTGATAGGCATCGGATACTCACAAGTTTTAAGGTATATATTGTCATGATTTTGCTAGGGCTTATATGCATGTATGTTCTAGGAAACAGTTCTACACTGCTGGTGGGAATGCAGACTAGTGCAACCACTGTGGAAAACAGTATGGAGATTCCTTAAAGAACTAAAAGTAGAACTACCATTTGATCCAGCAATCCTACTATTGGGTATCTACTCAGAGGAAAAGACATCATTATACAAAAAAGATACTTGCTCACACATGTTTACAGCAGCACAATTCGCAATTGCAAAAACATGGAACCAACCCAAATGCCCATCAATCAATGAGTGGATAAAAAAACTGTGGTGAGGCCAGGCACAGTGGCTCATGCCTGTAATCCCAGCACTTTGGGAGGATCACAAGGTCAGGAGTTCAAGAGCAGCCTGGCCAAGATGGTGAAACCCTGTCTCTACTAAAAATACAAAAAATTAGGTGGGCATGATGGTGGGTATCTGTAATCCCAGCTACTCAGGAGGCTGAGGCAGAGAATTGCTTGAACCTGGGAGGCGGAGGTTGCAGTGAGCCAAGATGGCACCACTGCATTCCAGCCTGGGCAACAGAGAGAGACTCGTCTCAAAAAAAAAGTGACATATATATGATGGGATATTACTCAGCCATAAAAAGGAATAAATTAATGGTATTTCCAGCAACCTGGATGGGACTGGAGACTCTGATTCTAAGTTAAGTAACTCAGGAGTGGAAAACCAAACATCCTATGTTCTTATTCACATGTGGGAGCTAAGCTATGAGGATGTAAAGACATAAGAATGACATAGAAGACTTTGGGGACTCAGGAGGAAAGGGTGGGAAGGGGGTGAGGGATAAAAGACTACAAAGTGGGTTCAGTGTATACTGCTTGGGAGATGGGAACACCAAAATGTCACATATCACCACTAAAGAATTTACTCGTATAATCAAATACCACCGCTTCCCCAAAAACCTATGGAAATAAAAAAATAAACAGAGATAACAAGGAAAAAAGTATGTGTGTTCTAGAACTTGGATGAACAATGGAAGGGTTGGAAGGCAGATTTGTGATCAACACTTAGGAAGACTTTTCTAATAAAAAGAGAAACTTAGGAATAAACGGCTTAGGCAGAAGTGAGCCACCCATCACCTAAACGTGCCTGCAGGGGCTGGCCATGGTGCAGGACACTGTCCTGGAGAGTTCTGCATATGGAGCGTTTTGTTTCTGTCCTGTACCACCTCTGAGAATTCTATGTGGGGTTTCTGGTCTCAGAGGGTAAAGAGAACAGAGGTCCCCACATGCATTTCTTTCCCTCAGAAAATGTCCCAAGGCCTTCCCTACCTGTTCTTTTGTTTCTTCTACTTGGATATTTCTATTTTAACTGATGAAACGTTCTTCTCTTTAACCATCTCCCCTTTTCTCTTAGTGCTGGATGTAAATGCCAAGTGACACAGAGAGCCTGACAATACGGACTAAAAATAACTTGAAAATAAGAACACTTAAGGCTGCCTTAAACATGGCATTTTCCATCTGTTTTAGATGCAATCTCCGAGGCTGTCTGGCAGGCATTTTCAGAGTGCGAGAAGGATCAAAGGCCAGCCAGCTCCTCAGCCACCTCCATGAGTGTGTGCCTGTGCATTTCAGGGAGGCTTCCATCTGGGGACCTCTACTCCACAGGGGAATAACAGGAATTCAGGAAAATCTGCTTTCATCTCTCTCTCCAAGAAAAATGCCTCTGAGATCACTGAACATGAAATAAAGGGAAGAAGAGGAACCATCTTGTAAATCCTACCCTTTGTTCAAGGATTTAAGTTTAGAAATGGGTAAATCAGGATTCAAAGGTAAAAGTTAACTCTTACCTTTGAGTCCTTATTTATCCAATCCTCTTTGGTTGAAAAGTTAACTCATTTCCATCAAAGATGACGGAAACCCAAGTGGCCAAGGCGAGGGGCCAAAGAGAAGAAGGGTCGTGAAAATGTGTCTTATCTAAGGGGGATGGACAGAAGTAAACTAAATGAGAACCAGACAGGCTTGCGGTGGAGAGTAAGATGCTTATAAGAGGTTGTAAAAACTGTCTGAGCTATTTTTGTTGTTGTTATTGGTTTGGTTTGGGGTGAGGACTGGCAAAAGGCAAAAATGTTACCTAGACAGAGCAAGTGAATTGAAGTGAATTTGACTTTCATATTTAACAAAACAATAGCTAGAAGGCAAATCAAACCTTTGAATTTTTGTTAACAAACCTGAAACTGTTGTGTCTGTTTTATATATGGTGAAAGTATTGCAGGAACTCCCATGGAATCTTCCTCCCACACGCTGTCAGTACATTATAATGCCCTGTGGGGAAGGTGGAATGAACTCAACTCTGTTTTATAACTGATACCGTGTAGCTTCAGGTCTGGGTCAGCATTACGGTGGCACTTATTATTTAGGGGCTCAAGACATCAGAAAGGTATTTGATGATGGACCCTCTATGTATAGGATAAGGCTCTAAAAATTTCTCGTTGCAAGTATAGTTCTATCACGGTATCTCACACACACATACGCATACACACAATGTATATATACACATATATAATTGTATACATGTGTACATATGCATGTACGACACATATATACTAAATGCTTATGATGCTATATACAATATATTGAATTACAATTAACTCTTTATAGCTACATTTAAATATATGTGTTCACTGTACACTTACAAAAAAAATACATGTAAGCAATGTGATGTCTGTAGAGTAGAAAGAGGAAGCTCTCCTTTGCCCTATCTCTGCTTCCTATTCCAGAGGTGATCACTGTGAACGGTTTGGTGTGTATCCTTCCAGACTCATTTCTGCCCACGTCTGTACACATGCACATCTGTGTGCTCCTACATATTTGGGGGCTTTGTTTACAGAAATAGAATGATGTATATTCCTCCAAGTATTATTATATTATTTAGGGACAGGGACTCACTACCCAGGCTGGACTTGAACTCCTGGGCTCCAGTGACCCTCCCACCTCAGCCTCCTGAGTAAACACCTATTCTCAGGTAGGAGGCATGTGGGCTGATGCTAACCCCTTGACTCAGTCTTGGGCTTCTTTCAGAGGATATGGGACAATGAGGAATGCAGGTCGAGGCCAGGTAATGAGCCAGCCTGGGGCAGCTCAGCCAGCCCAGAGGGACCCTACCTTTGTACTCTTCCCCATCGCCACTGGACTTAGATCAAAAACTCACCCTACCCCGATCTATTTCTGCAGGACTTCCTAAATGGTTCCTTTCTTCCAGTCTCAGCCCTTTTCCACCCATTTCCTGATAGCTGCCTCTTTTCTGACTAAACCTCTCAAAGGTTGTCCGTGAATTTCAGACTAAGTCCATGCTTCTCTGCATGACACTCAAGCCCCAGAATGTCTCTGTCTTCTCTTTCCACTCACAGTTGGCATTGTCTGCATGACACGCAAGCCGCAGAATGTTGCTGCCTTCTCTCTCCACTCATAGCTGGCATTGTACATTCCAGCTACACAGGCGACTGACTGCCTTTTCTCTGAATCACAAACCACTTCACCTCTGTGCAAAGGAAAACCTTTCACCCCTTTCTTCAATCAGCTCCTCTCCACGAATCCTTCTAGCTTCAGCTCAGATTATCACCTCCTCTAAGAAACCATCCCTGACTTTCCCCTGATCTGAATTAATTACATTTTTCTTTTCTTTTTTTTTTTTTCTTGAGACAGAGTATCGCTCTATCACCCAGGCTGGAGTGCAGTGATGCGACCTCAGCTCACTGCAACCTCCACCTCCTCCTGGGTTCAAGCAATTCTCCCGCCTCAGCCTCCTGAGTAGGTGGGATTACAGTAACCTGCCATTATGCTCAGCTAATTTTGTATTTTTGTAGAGACATGGTTTCACCATGTTGGCCAGGCTGGTCTTGAACTCCTGACCTCATGTGATCCACTGGCCTCACCCTCCCAAAGTACTGGGATTACAGGTAATTACACACTTATTAAATTGTATTATATATTTTTTTACTTGCTTATGTTGTTAGTATAATGTGAGCGGTTGAAGGAAAACACTCTCGGTCTCACTGTACCCCTACTGCTTTCAGTGGAGCCTGGCACAAAGCACATACTAAACAAATCTTTGCTGAACAACTGAATGAATGAATGTTTTTCATTTTCCCAATGAAAATAATAGGGAAATTATACTTGTAGCAGGGAAATGACACTAGCTTGCAGCAGGCTAAGTGTGTTTTAGAGATGCTCCCTGCTGGAATTTCTTGGCAGATAAAGATGACAAGTGTTTGACTTCTGAGAATGACATCACGATCATTTTATAAGAAGGAAGACTCTAGTCTATACATTTGGAGGTAAAAACAAGCAATTTACATCAGGAGGGTGTGTTAAAGGGCATGAAATGCTTTTGCAGCTTTCAAAGTCCTGAAACTCTTGCAGAACCGGAGACAACCTGACTTCTGCAGTAGAAGTTAACTCCCTTGCGACTGCCCTTCCAACTCAAATTGGTTTGGTTGCTTGCTATAAAACTTGCTGATCATAGTAAAAACTTTAGCTCTTTGGGTTTGTGTATTAAATTAGAAAAAATAAACCATATTCTGCTTTCTAATTAGAAAGAGAGAAAGACTCACCCTAGACCTGTGCTAACAAGATTGCCACTAGTCACAGGTCACTCTAGAGTCCTTGAAATGTGGCCTGTCTGAACTGAGATGTGCTGTGAGGGTGAAATAAACACTGGATTCTGAAAAGTCGTTTGAAAAAATAACTAAATAAAATATCTCATTATTGTTTTGTACTGATGGTATGTTAAAATGATATTCAGGAGATATTAAACTACATAAAATATCGTGAAAATTAATTTCCCCTGTTTCTTTTTGCATTTTTATGTGGCAGCTGTAAATTTTAGATTACATATGTGGCTCACATTCATGGCCTGGGCATATTTCTATTGGACAGCATTGCTTTATTTTATAAAATTTTATTATTTTAAAAATTTGTATATATTTATGGGATAAAACATTTTTTTTTTTTTTGAGACAGAGTTTCACTCTGTCACCCAGGCTGGAGTGCAATGGTGTGATCTCGGCTCACTGCAACCTCCGCCTCCTGAGTTCAGTCGATTCTCCTGCCTCAGCCTCCTTAGTAGCTGGGATTGCAGGCACCTACCACCATGCCCGGCTAATGTTTGTATTTTTAGTAGCGATGGGGTTTCACCATGTTGGCCATGATGGTCTTGAACTCCTGGCCTCAAGTGATCTGCCTGCCTAGGCCTTCCAAAGTTCTGGGAATACACACATGAGCAACTACACTCAGCCAGTAGAAGTACAATTTTGCTACACTGATTTATTACATTGTGGTGAAATCAGGGCCTTCAGTGTATCCACTGAAGGAACATGCAAGGTACCCACCAAGCAACCTCCCACCATCCACCTTCCACCCTTCCGTGTCCCCACTGTCCATCATTCCACACTCCGCCTCCCTGTCCATCATTCCACACTCCGCCTCCATGTCTACACAGTATTTGCTTCCCACTTATGAGTGAGAACATGCGGTGTTTGTCTATCTGTGTCTGAGTTTTTTCACTTAAGATAATGGCCTCCATCCATGCTGCTGCAAAAGACATGATTTCATTCTTTTTTTCACAGATGAACAGTATTTCATCATGTATGTATACACCACACTTTCTTTATCCAGTCCTTCACCGATGGACACTTAAGCAGATTCCACATCTTGACTCTTATGAATCCTGCTGCAGTGCTGCCTTAAAGATGCAAATTGCCCAGAGCTAAGAGTTTACTGGTCTGCAGACAAAACCTTCAGGCTATTTTGATGAAGCACTCTCTAAAATGTTCAATCACATTTCTCTTGTCCTGAACTGGCAGCAGTGAGTAAATAGACTTTTCCCTTTTCCTAAAAGGAAAGCCATAGTCTTGCTGAAGGCCAGGGGCCCTGGAGCTTGCCAGCTTGCTGCGAGGCATGACGGGTGGCTTAGACCTGTTGGTACAGGAATGTCTCCATTCCAGAATTCCTGTGTTGATTTCAGTGGTCAGTGTGTTTATTCCTGCTTTGTGGACAGCTCTCACTTGTCTGGGCATGTTTTTTTCTCTGACTTGTGACTTCTTATCAGCCATGAGCTTGGAACTTAGTTCAAAAAGCTGTGGTGAGTCTAAGAATGAGAAGATTTTGAGTAAGGCCCTAGAATCTGCTCCAATAAGTAAAAGGCAGTTGCTTTGGGAAGTCTTGGCTGTGCAAGGTCTTTTTGCATACTTTTTGGTTCTTGGTTGAATTCCAGTTAAAGAAGGCTCTCAGCTATGGAAGCTCTAGATCTCTGGGGTACTGCTGTGTATGTGGGATGTTACTATATAGCCACATCACTGATTCAGCCAATTATTAAGAGAAATAGTGTGGCACAGGCAATAACAGTGTTGCACAAACCAGAAGTTTCAGTACAGTCCTAACTGTGGTGTTAACTGATGGAATAATTCCAGGACATTCTTCAATTAGCCTCTTGAAGACAGCCTCCTGATCTGTGAAATGAGGCTTGTGAAGCCTGTCCTGCGTATCACACAGGGCTGCAGTGAAGATTAAATGAATCAGTGTTCACGGAAAATTTCTAAAAAGTACAAAGCTCTTAATCAAAATTATGAGCCTATTAACATGCAATGCATGTGTGTGGTTTATCTTCATCTTGCTTTATTAGGAAGTATGATTTCTCCCACAGGCTTCTGAGGATGAATTCAGAGCCAACAATTCTAGAACAAATATATCTAACATCTCAGGCAATTCAGAAGTGGAGGAGTATTTTCAGGCAGTTCTTGCAGTCCAAATACGGTACAATCAACTTTGACTAAACAACACAGAAATAATTTAGCAGTTGGTGGATGGGGTTAAGAAGGCCATGTTATCATGGGGCAATGAGGCTAAATTTCTATACACAAGTTGCTGAGGAAATCAAAGCTCCAGAAGAGGTTTTTAAAAATATGACAGAACTGGTATTGGTGAATTCAACAATAAAGGACTGAATGACAGCTAATTATGATAATAGATGCTTGAGCTGTAACACTTGATGTATGCAGAATGATTTATGGGCATAAGAGTAATATTCTTGCAAGTCATTGCATCAAGACATACATTCCAATTTTTTTCCAATTAAAATATGAAAGTGAGGAAGTAAGAAAAATGGGGTAACATCATCACCTAAGTGAATCTTTGTTAGCATAGTTGTTAAAATAAATGCATTTCCTAGGTCTGATGGAGACCCCAAAGAAATCCATTGAAACCTTTTATTTATTTGTGTATTATTTATTTCTTTATTTACAGATGGGGTCTCGCTCTGTTACCCAGGCTAGATTGCCATGGTGCACTCAAAGCTCACTGCAGCCTCAAACTTCTGGGTTCAAGCAATCTCCTTACCTTAGCCTCCTGAATAACAGTAAAGCATTCTTAATAAACTTTTATTAAAGCAAACAAAATCTGTGTATGTATTCAACAAGTTCTGCCAATTGGAATTTTACTTCAATATTATTTTGAAAACTTCCATGGTTTAAAGTGGTATTTTGTTGCATTATTTTCATAATACGTAGTATATTCTCCACCATTTTGAGGGCAATGTCAGAAAAGGTAACAAATTGGTGTGGGACAGATTTTGTGGGAGGTCACTGCTCTGTCACTACGCCCAATATAAAAAGTGGGTGTGTGGTCGGGTGCTGTAGCTCATCCCAGCACTTTGGGAGGCCAAGGTAGGCGGATTACTTGAGGTCAGGAGTTCAAGACCAGCCTGGTCAACATGTCGAAACCCCGTCTCTATACTAAAAATATAAAAATTATCCAGGCATGGTGGCACACACCTGTAATCCTTGCTACTCAGGAGGCTGAGGCAGGAGAGTCACTTGAACTCAGAAGGTGGAGGTGGCAGTGAGCCGAGATCATGCCATTGCACTCCAGCCTGGGTGACAGAGTAAGGCTCTGTATCCAAAAAAAAAAGAGTGTGGTGTGTGGCAAGGTCCTTCGGTGTGTGGTCCCTAAGTAAAGTGAGGAAGTAGAGGAGTCCTTATTCCTCCCTGACATTTGCTGAGGGTTATGAATAATAATAATAATAGTGATGATGTCAGCTCACATTTATTACAATGTGTAAGTTTTGATGAAGAAACCACAGCTACTTTAACATTTGCCATCTTTCCTGCCCTCAATCATACAGCCTTGTCATGCTGGACCATTTTCCGTCCCTAGAACAGTTCCTCCACTGAATCCCTGGGAGGTGACCATCCAGCCCAGGCCCTTCACATGGAGCTAATTCGAGAGAGGCTGGATGGCCGTCCATCGCTAGACAACTTTAGGGTCAGAAAATTTTTGCTTACATTGATGTAAATCCTTTCTCCTGTAATTTCCATTATTTAATTCCAGTTCTCCTATGATTCAGCTTTAAGCTTTATATGGCTACTGAACACACTCTAGTTTGTACATTCATGCCTTCATTTAATACAAATTTTTAAAGCATCTGGTAAATGTGAGGCACTGAATTAGGTGTGGGGATTTCACGTAATTAACCCATAGTCAGGCAGTCAGGTGACATTCCATCCTGGTTCTTTTTTTTTTTTTGAGAGGGAGTTTCACTCTTGTTGCCCAGGCTGCAGTGCAATGGCACAATCTTGGGTTACCACAACCTCCGCCTCCCAGGTTCAAGCGATTCTCCTGCCTTAGCCTCCCAAGTAGCTGGGACTACAGGCATGTGCCACCATGTCTGCCTAATTTTGTATTTAGTAGAGACAGGGTTTCTCCATGTTGGCCAGGCTGATCTCAAACTCCCAACCTCAGGTGATCCACCCACCTCGGCCTCCCAAAGTGCTGGGATTACAAGCATGAGCGACTGTGCCTGGCTCATCCTGGTTCGAATACAGGCCTCTGATACCTAGCTGAGATTCTGGAACCAGCCTGTGGGGATGCAGGTTGGGATGCTGCAGGGTGTGAGAGGGACGCTTTGTTTACCCAGGAGACTGAATATACAAATGGAAAATAGCTGGATCATATACAAAAATAGAACTTTGACACACAATCTGTAGTAACTAGTCCAGAAAGCCAACCGACTATCTGTAGCAATGATTCCAGAAAGCCAAACAATAACCCTTATAGCAATTGGCTCCAATGAGCAGGACTTGATTAGTAACTGCCAGCTTCCTTCATTTTTGCCCACCCATCCCCGCTCCACCATCATGACCCGCTTCCAATTTAGGACCGATTAGAGAAAGCCAAATATGCTCCCATAACCTATCACGTAGGATTCCTCACTGCTAGTTAGCCCACCTACGGCCTCCCCATCCAACAGCCTCCAGTGAGGGTGCACCTGAAACCTTCCCTCCTGTTTTCCACTGTGAAGTTTTCCCATTCCTCTGCCTGCCTTTGAGTCTCTGCCAAACTTAAGCAATGGCGCCTGACTGACTTGCTAGAGCAAGTTGTGAATACAGAGCTGATATAATTTGAACGTTTGTTCCCTCCAGATCTCATGTTGAAATAGCATCCGCAATGTTGGAGGTGGGCCTTGTGGGAGGTGTTTGGGGTCATGGAGGTGGATCCCTCATGAGTGGCTTAGCACCATGCCCCTGGCGAAGACTGAGTTCTTGGTTCATGCGAGAGCTGACTGTTTAAAAGAGTGCTGCCCTTTCTCGACCTCACTCCCTCTCCTGCCATTGATGTGCCTGCTTCCCCCTCACCTTGCGCCAGGACTGTAAGCTTCCTGAGGCCCTCACTAGAAGCAGATGCCGGCACCACACTTTCTATACAGCCGCCGAAATACGAGTTAATTCAATGTCTTTTTAAAATAAATTACCCAGTCCCGGGTATTCCTTTAGAGCAACACACAAATTGACAAACACAATTGCCTTTACTTACTCTCCTGTAAGTGACCTTCATTTATTTTCACACCTCCATTCAATTTCTTTTTGCAATCATAGGTATGTTTAACTATGAAATCGCTTTAAGTCTTGTTTCCAAAAAATAAAGTTTTAGCACTATCTTCCAGGTTTACTCCATTTACAAATTTGGTCATTTGCCTTCCAGGTATGACCATGGATAATAACCTTGAGCAGTAAGGTTTAGATGTAGAATAAGGCTCTATGGCATTGAAGACCTCACTTCAAGGGACACAGCCACTAGTCCATGCCCCTTGACCAGCACAGTAACCACTGTTGCTCTCCACCTTGCTATACTGCTGACCAGGTCATATGTTTGAGGACAAACCTAGGGGATTTATGAAATCTTTGCCAAGGAGAGTAAATAAGCAGTAGTGCCTCTGGCATTCCCTTTATCTATTGACCTAAACAACTTATTAAGAAAGGAAAAAGGTTTCTTAGTCATCAAACCTAATGGCTACAATTTACTGAGCAGTAACCACGCTGCAGTTATGGTGCTAGGTCTGTTTTAGCAACCCATTTGGTCTCCCTAACAATTGCAGGAGGTCAGTATTATTAGCCCAGCGGTAGAGATGAGCAAATGGAATTTAGGATGTGAAATAACTTGTTCTGCATCATATAATTATTAAGGAGTAGGAAAAAAATCAATTTCAGTTCTATCTGACTATAGCCACTATGTTATATTGCCGAAGAGCTTAGTGACAGCCAACAAAAAGAATAAGGCTGGCAAAACAGCAAATCTACATTTAGCTTCTGTTTTCAGATGTATAGTGCGTATGTTAATAGAAGCCAAAGTCCACATTGGACAGGTGGCTTATAAAGCATCATATTTGGACCGGGTGCGGTGGCTCATGCCTGCAATCCCAGTACTTTGGAAGGCTTAGGTGGGTGGATCACAAGGTCAGGAGTTCAAGACCAGTCTGACCGATATGGTGAAACCAGGTCTCTACTAAAAATACAACAAATCAGCTGGGTGTGGTGGCACATGTCTGCAGTTCCAGCTACTGGAGAGGCCGAGGCAGGAGAATTGCTGGAATGGAGGGGTGGAGGTTGCAGTGACCTGAGATAGCATCACTCCACTCGAGCCTGGGCGACAGAATGAGACTCCATCTCGGAAAAAAAAGGGATCATATATGAATTTGGGAGATTTTAAGAGGAACTTCAATGGAATGGGCTATATCTCGGAAAAAAGACGTGAACAGGATAAAGGTTTTGACACACGTCACATAAGTGCGTCTCAGACTATCATGTTATTTAGAACATATTCAGGAAGTAGGGGTTGGAGGGGAAAATATGGGAAAACTTCAGAAGTAAGTAAGTTGCACTTGGGAATGACCTACTGATGAAAACCTCACTTCAGGAAACACAAACTGGAGAAGTTAAATGATGTATTTATTAATTCAAGTACTTATATAATTTGAGACTGCTACAGACAATCACATGGTTTTGGGAGAGTAAAAAAGGATTTTCTATTTATGCTTCTTTTGAATAACAATGCTTGCCAAATTGTCCCTTTAAAAATTGTAGAAAATCTGCATGCCTTTGTTATTTAAAATGCAGTCTGCTAATCCATACATTTTTTTAAAAATAGAGACTTCCACCCCCTCATTTGTTTTAAGATGCACATGCAAACAAAAATGACCTTTCTAAACAGCCCAGGTAATCTTCTAAATCAATACTGAGAGAACTAATCGTTTGTTTTCCCTCATTTCATGTTTCCTAAGGAATATTAATTATTCTCTGTTGTACTGCCTTTTGCTTTGCTTCATTTTCATTTTGGTTCTGATATGCAGATACCTGCATTACCCACGAAATACTTCCGTACACGAGCTTCAAAACTCGCAATCCTGAGAAAAATATCAGCTGAGTCCAGGCACCAAGCAGGGATGACAAATGGGTTGTAAAACAGTGACCTCCTCCTGCGCTGGCCCACTCGCTGGGTCTTCAAAACTCTACCTCAATCCTTTGTTCTTTTAATTGAAAGAAAAGGGGACACGAAGAGAAAATCAAAGGTGCTTTAAGTGTTAGCACCCTTTCTCATTGTTAATGTCAGGCTATGACCTCAGCTGCAGCGGGACTTGAAAGAAATTTCTGGGCTTAGTGAAGCAGAGGGAGTGTGACTCTCATCGGTGTCCCACGAAATAGTTATTGTCAGAAATAGCAGCTGTGATGAAATCAGTAGCCTTAGGTTCAGCAGAGAACGATCACTACTCAAGTGCTTGAGCTGTTAGATGAAAAGCACCCATGTCAGTCAATCTCTCTGCTGTTTCTGCAGCTGCCCACTGGACCTCAGAACTACGCCTTCTTCCTGACATCCTTTGTTTCTGTTGACAATATGGTTCTTCTCTCAGCTGGCCCAGCTCCAGATGCTGAAAATGCTGCCACCTACTCCCTCTGGCTCAGTTCTCACAGCCCATCAGTCACTGGATGCGGCTCGGCCAGGTCTCTTCCACGCCGTTTTACTTCCAGATCTCATAGTCACCATCTGTATTAGTCAGGGTTCTCCAGAGAAACAGAACCAACAGGCTGTGAATGCATATGTACAGTGGATCCTTGAACAATGTAAGGGTTAGAGGCACTGATCCTTGTACAGTCAAAAACCTGTGTATAGCTCTGGACTCCCCAGAAACTTAATTACTAATAGCCTACTGTAGACCAGAATAGTCAGTGAACACATATTTTGTATGTACTGTGTATTAGATACTGTATTCTTACAATAAAGTAAGCTAGAGAAAAGAGAATGTTATTCAGAAAAGCAGAAGGAAGAGACAATATATTTACTGTTCATTAAGTGGAACTGGATCATCATCAGGATCTTCACCCTCATTGTCTTCACATCGAATAAGCTCAGAAGGTGGAGGAGCAGGTGGCTGTGTGCTGCTGCCTGAGGAATGGCAGACGTAGAGAGGGTGGAGGACGGGGAGGCAGGAGAGGCACGTGCACTCGGTGTAACTTTTATGGAAAAAATTGCATATAAGTGGATCCACGCAGAGAGAGAGATTTATGAGATTCATCTTAAGGAATTGGCACACGATTGTGGGCGCTGCAAGTTCAAAATCTGCAGGGCAGAGCTGGCAGGTGGAGACTCAGGCAGGGTTCTGTGCTGCAGCCTTGAGGAACATTCCTTCTTCTTTGGGAAACTCCACTTCAATGGATGGGAGGAAGCCTACACACACTATGGAAAAGAAGCTGCTTTACTCAAAACCTGCTGATTTCAATGTGAATCACAACTAGAAAATACTTCCTCAGCAACATCTCGACTCATGTTTGACCCAACAACTGGGCACCAGAGCCCAGCCAAGTTGACTCATTGATTGACCTTCACGTCCTCATAATTCAGCCATGCCACTTCCGCGCTTAGTCATGGCCATCGGCTCTCTCCGCGTGTTCCCCACGGCTCACCTGTGCACTTTCTCTCATTTGTTTCAGGGCTGCCGGCTCCTGGCTCTGACTACAGGTCTTCGGTAGATCCCCCTTGGCCTGCAGGACTGACTCCACATTTGAGCCTGGGCATCTGCGTCATCCCTAAGCTTATTCTTGTCCTTTCCAGCTCTATGTTCCAAGGCTTTTCAACCGGGACACTTTGCTCCTGAAAGAGCTGCTCACAGAGCTTCCAACACCCCATGCTTGTTTCCGACTGTGTCTTCGTTCGCTCTGTTCCTTCCACTTAGAATACCTTTCTTTTTTTTCCCCACTTTATTCAACATAATTTATCTGAGATTTGTTCATCAACACCTCATCTTTTTTGATTGGTAAGTAGTTTGTAATTGCATGGACATTCTACAATTTCTTCATCCATCTTTTACGGGCATCGAGGCTGTTAATTATCTATCTATCTATCTATCTATCTATCTATCTATCTATCTATCCATCTATCTATCTATCCATCTATCTATCTATGAGACAGAGTCTTGCTCTGTTACTCAGGCTGGAGTGCAGTGGTATAATCATGGCTCTCTGAAGCCCTGACCTCCTGGCTCAAGAGATCTTCTTGCCTCAACTTCTCAAGTAGCTATGATTATAGGCACACACCACCACACCCAGCTAATGAGCCAAATACCTTTCTTTCTTCAGCATACCCACACATGTGAGTTCACCCAGTTCACTCATCATTTAAGGTGCAGCTCAAATTCCATCTTCTTTCTGTGACCCTCACTCTTCAGTCTGCAGAGATTTTCCTCTTCCCAAGTCCCAGAGTACTAATAGCTGATAGCACTCATTTAGTACCAGGGCGGGCTTCACGGGCATGTGACCTGTTTGGGCGCCCAGGGCTCCATGCTCAGAAGGACGCTGTGCTTGTCTTTATGCTCTACCATCATCACATCTTGGCATTCTTGAAAGTTTTTAAGCAGACGATCCCATTTTTATTTTTCATTTTGTACTGGGTCCCCCAAGTTATGTCACTACTCCTGCTGGGCACCTTTCTTGCACGGTGATGTTCACTTTAAAGAATGCCTGAAGATTTTGTTTTTCAAACTGAATGGTAAACGTTCTGTGGGCTTTTGTCATTTTGTTTCCAAATCCTCCACTATAACTAGTGCAGTTCTCTACCTATAGTAAATGTGCAATAAACATGTGTTTATCACCTTTACCACATGAGATCAAGCCTGGGCTTGCCAACTGTCTAGCTGTATTATTGCTGAGGAGACAGAACCCTAAAATTACCAGCTTTTGAATCAGATATTTTTCTTAAGGCAGCATGTTGACATGAAAAGAGCACTAACCTGAGAGTTCTGAGACTCGATAGTCCTGATGCTGACATAAAGAGAGGAGGGGCTGCAGGGAAGTGACCGATTCCTGTTCCCCATCTCTACCTCAGTCTTTGCATCTGTGAACAGGGAGGGATTGGCTCAGACCAGCATTTGTGAAAATAGGCTTCTTCAAGGAATGCTTGATGCATAAAATTATGAGGCTGGGTGCAGTGGCTCATGGCTCTAATCCCAGTACTTTGGGAGGCCGAGGCAGGCAGATAATGAGGTCAGGAGATCAAGACCATGCTGGCCAACATGGTGAAACCCCGTCTCTACTAAAAATAAAAAAATCAGCCGAGCATGCTGGCGCACACCTGTAGTCCCAGGTACTTGGGAGGCTGAGGTGGGAGAATCGCTTGAACCCAGGAGGCAGAGGCTGCAGTGAGCTGAGATCATGCCAATGCTCTCCAGTCTGAGTGACAAAGTGAGACTCCGTTTCAAAAAAAAAAAAATCATGAAAGGATTTCATAGTCAACCGGGTTTGATGAATGCTGCATATTCTCCACCCTCTTAGAGTCACAAAGCACATTAGCATGCTACAGGCTCTGAGAAGTCCCAAGACGAAGAAAACCACTTAAATTAAACCCATAGGGTCTCAGTCTCAGGCAGCATAGCCTCTCTTTCTCAAGTGATGACATGATGATCTCACTTAAACCTCATTTCATAAAACACATCTTGGAAAATACTACATTGGTTATTCTGTGATATAATTTCCAGTTCTAATATTAGATGCATCGGTGATTCCAGATAACAAGCAGGTCCTGGACTGGCTGGTCAGTTTGTTCTCCCTGTCCAAGTTACAGGAGAAGGTCTGGGTAGGTTGCTAAGCTGCAGGGTTGCTTCTGATTTGATCACAAGCATCATACCACCCCTGTGCTCCTGTACTCCAAGATCTGGCCTGTTTTCATATAAATCTTTTATTTCACAATAAAGACTAAGATTAAAATAAACATTGATGAAGTTTAAATAGGCCTATTCCTGTTTGTGCTAATTGTGCTCAAATGCACAATCTGAAACCCCCTCCTCCCCAGAGATGCCAGATTCTTGTGACCAATACATCTATTGAATCCCACCTTCAACTTGAGGCTAATTTTAAGAGGATTTGTTTGAAAAAGCGTCAATGTGACTTTTTCTAAAAACATGATTTTCACGTTTTCCTTCCTGACTTCTCCTATTTCAGCATTCCGCCTCCAGAGCCCCGCGGTTTGAAGACGGCTGTGCCCTTTTCTTTCGGCTTCACATGCTGGTTAGTCTTTTATTTGCTCCGTTAGCACGGTACTTTTCATTCCCTCCGTGGTGCTTTTAGGAGCTCTTGAATTTCACACACAGATCTAGACCCCTGTGTGGAAAGCCTGGGGTGGTGTTCTCTTTCTTCCCACAGGACTCCCTGCAGCCAAGAATTTTAGGGGAGCGCCTGATGTGAGGTGAGGAATGCAGAGGCATGCCTTGTGTTGGTGCACATGCTTTATTGCGTTTTTTACAAATTGAAGGTCTGTGGCAATTCTGCCTTGAGCAAGTCTATTAGCTTCATTTGTCCAATGGCATGCACTCACTTCAGGTTTCTATGCCACATTTGGGTGATTCTCAGGATATTTCAAACATTTTCATTATTATTATATCTGTTATGGTGATCCATGATCAGTTATCTTTGATGTTACTATGGTAATTTTCTCTCTCCCTCTCCTCGGTCCTCCGATTCCCTGAGACAACAATATTGAAATCAGGCCAATCGATAATCTTATAATTGGCCTCTAAGTTTCAAGTGAAAGGAAGATTTGTATATCTCTCAGTTTTGTGGGTTGTTCGTTGTTTGTTTTTGAGATGGAGTCTTACTCTGTCACTCAGGTGAGTGCAGTGGTACAATCTCGGCTCACTGCAACCTCTGCCTCCCAGGTTCAAGCAATTCTCCTGCCTCAGCCTCCTGACTAGCTGGGATTACAGGCACCCACCACCATGTCCAGCTAATTTTTGTATTTTTAGTAGAGATGGGATTTCACCGTGTTGGCCCAGTCTTGAACTCCTGACCTCAAGTGATCCACCAGCCTCAGCCTCCCAAAGTGCTGGGATTACAGGCATGAGCCACCATGCCCCACTATATCTCTCAGTTTAAATCAAAAGCTACTAGTGAGGAGCCTCAGTGAGAAAGGCACATAGGAAGCCAAGATAAGCCAAACAGTTTTCCAAGTTGTGAATACAAAGGAGAAGTTCTTGAAGAAAATTAAAAGTGCTACTCTAGTGAATACACAAACGTTAAGAAACAAGACAGCCTTCTTGCTGACATGAGAAAGTTTGAGTGGTCTGGGTAGAAGATCTAACCAGCCACAACATTCCCTTAAGCCAAAGTCTAACTCAGAGCAAGGCCCTTATCCTCTTATACTCTGTGAAGGCTCAGAGAGGTAAAAAAGCCACAGAAGAAAAGCTGGAAGCTAGCAGAGGTTGGTTTATGAGGTTTAAGGTATGAAACTGTTCTGTAACATAGAAGTGCAAGGTGAAGCAGCAAGTGATGATGGAGAAACTGCAGTAAGTGATCTGGGAGAGCTAGCTGAGATCACTGATGAACCTGGCTACACTCAACGATAGATTTTTAATGTAGACAAAACAACCTTCTATTAGAAGAAGATGCCATCTACGACTTTCATAGCTAGAAAGGAGAGAATTCAATGCTTAGCTTAAAAGTTTCATAGGACACGCTGACTCTGTTAGGTGCCGATGCAGCTGGTGATTTTAAATTGGAGTCAGTGCACAGTCTACTCTTATAAAAATCGTGGGACCCTTAAGAATTATGCTAAATCAACTCTGCCTATGCTCTATAAATGGAACAAAGCTGGGATGATAGAACTGCTGAATATAGCATGGCTTACTGAATATTTTAAGACTGATGTTGAGACCTACTGCTCAGAAAGATTCCTTTCCAAATATTACTGCTCATTGACAATGTACCTGTTCACCCAAAAGCTCTGATGAAGATGGGCAAGGACATGAATGTTGTCTACATGCCTGATAATACAACATTCATTCTGCAGCCCAGGGATCAAGGAGTAATTTCGACTTTTAAGTCTTTTTGAAGGCTAGATAGCTACCATAGATAGCTATTCCTCTGATAGAGCTGGGCAAAGTAAATTGAAAATCTTCTGCAAAGGATTCGCCATTCCAGGTACCATTAAGAACATTTGTCAGCTGGGTGCGGTGGCTCACACTTGTAATCCCAGCACTTTGGGAGGCTCAGGTGGGTGGATCACCTGAGACTGGGAGTTTGAGACCAGCCTAGCCAATATGGCCATTTCTACTAAAAATACAAAAATTAGCTGGGCTTGGTGGTGAATGCCTGCAATCTCAGCTACTCAGGAGGCTGAGGCAGGAGAATTGCTTGAACCTGGAAGGCAGAGGTTGCAGTGAGCAGAGATCACGCCACTGCACTCCAGTCTGGGAGACAAGAGTAAAACTCCAAAACTCCATCACAGTCAGACACACACACACACACACACACACACACACACACACACACACACACACTTCATGGGAGAAGGTCAATATATTAACACTAATGGGAGTTTGGAATAACGGGAGTTTGGGAGGAGTAGATTCTAACCCTCATGGATGACTCTGAAGGGTTTAAGACTTCAGTACAGGAAGGCACTGCAGATGTGATGGAAAGAACAAGAGAACTAGAATTAGAGGTAGAGCCTAAAGATGTGGCTGAATTGCTACAATCTCAGGATAAAACTTGAATGTATGAGGAGCTGCTTCTTATGAATGAGCAAAGAAAGTGGTTACTTGAGATGAAATCTATTCCTGGTGACTATGCTGTGAACATTGTTGAAACAAAAAGGATGCAGACTATTACATAAACTTAGTTGATAAAGCAGTGGAAGGGTTTGAAAGGATTGACTCCAATTTTGAAAGAAGTTTTACTGTAGGTAAAATGCTTCTAAACAGCATCAATACTACAGAGAAGTCTTTCATGAAAGGAGGTCAATTGATGCAGCCAATGCCATTGCTGTCTTATTTTAAGAGCTTGCCATAGCCATCCTAGCCTTTAGCAGTCACCACCCTGGTCAGTCAGCAGCCATCAACATCGAGGCAAATCCCTCCACCAGCAAAAATCTTACATTTACATCTGAAGGCTCAGATGACTGTTAATTTTCTAGCAATAAAGTATTCTTAAATTAAGGTATGCACATTTTTTTTACATAGTGCTATTGCACACTTAGCAGATGACACTATAGTGGAAAGGTCACTTTTATATGCACTGGGAAACCAAAATCATGATCTGCCTTGCTTTATTGCAGTGGTCTGGAACTAAACCTGAAATATCTTCAATGTTTGTCTATAAAAGAAAACATATACTGACTTTATAGTTTTTGAAGTTCAACCCAGAGATTAGTGAGTTTGCAGAGCTCAAGTATCAAGTGAGAGTAGTTGGCATTCCATGACCACCATATCATTATGGATTTGCAACTGGAAAGATTCCAGCGAGTGAAAACCTTGATGAATTTTCTTGTTAGATTTTCTTAAAGAAAAAGGTGAGAGAGAAAATGTATAACTTAGCATCCCAGCAAGATCATGAAAGAGGATGATTTTTTCCTAAACGTATTTATTTTAAAAGACTAGTGAACTAAGAATGAGGGGTTTGGAGCTGTATGGCTTGGGTCTGAGTTCCAGCTTTGCTATTTCCTGAAAGGTGCTCTTGAGTAAGTTACTTACCTGTGTCTCAGCTTCTTCCTTTGCAAGATAAATTATAAGAGTAATATTTCCAGAGTTATTGTGAAAATGAAATGCGATTATACTCTTTACCTGCTTAGAAAAATGCCTAGCAGAGAGAAAGCCTCAATTTATTGAAACTGTTATTATTATTTATTCTACTTACCATAGATGTAAGGTAATAATTGATAGCAATAGTCATTGATTTCACTAAAAACTTTACAAAATATAAAGCTGATAACATAAGTTTAACTCTTGGAAAATGTATATAATTCTTCTTGTAATTGTTGGCCTCAACTTTGGTCAATTAAAATCTGTTCTAATGCATGAGTCCTGCTAAGCAATGCTTCATGTCATAATGAGGTGGACCAAGAAAAATTCCACATAGTTAAGCACAACAGAAAGAAACACTAATTTAAGACAGATGATTAGGTATAATAGCGTGATCCCAAATTTTCAGAGCTGTGGAGAAATAGTGGGCCAGGGAGGAGACAATACCTGTGTGTAGGTGTGGAGAGGAAGAGGAAGAGAGAGTGTTGATTTAAAAAGATGTTCTGAGAAGGTCAGCTAGTCTTCCTAAGAATCCAGTGACCAGAAACCTCCTGCCACTGATGATCAATGGAAAGATGGTGATTTTATAATCCTGTGCAGATTGCCTCTGACACAAATAAATGCATAAAAATCCTAAGTCTGTGACAATGTATTTTCAAGATATTTGAAGTTAATCATTTGTTAAGAGAAAGATGATAACATCTTCATCTTGAGATTTATTAAAGAAATAACTCAAATGACGACTATCCTAAGATATTATTCTATACTGAATTTGTGTGTTTCCCTCTGTCTCATAGATTATGCAGTATCATCCTGAAAATATAGGTCTGGGTAATGTAAATTACATTGCAACCTGCTCTCAGGAATACTGGAGCAGCCTATGAATTACAAAAGCATTAAAGCAATAGCAGTTTTTACTTGTTTTTGTAAGATGATTCTGACAAGGAAAGGTTTATCCTTTAACACAAAAGGAAAGTGAGCCTCTTAAAACTACACAGTTAAAAATAGTAAATGCTGTAGGTTTTAGTAACCTTACCTACAGTAGCTTGCTTTACGGAGGTGGTAGCTTTGAGGATGACAGAACTCTGAATTTATATAATGCAGAAAGATTACCTGTCCCAGGGATTGCCAGTCCAAACCTGCACTGCCGATATACACATGTTGTTTGTCCACAATCCAGAAGGAGGACTGCAGCCGGCCTTTGTTGTAAGCGGTCATGTTCATGTATGTCACCTCAGCTCCTAGGAGTTCAAGGAGAGCCTGGTCAGCCTCTGCGTCAAGGCCCTGCTGGGGCTGTCAGTCACCTACCAGTGGCAATACTCATGGTTCTCCATTTGTCCCAGTTGACATTTAGGAAAGTTAATATTTATGTTAGTTTGGTGGAGAGAAGGTCCCCAAGGTACTATTTTGTTCCCTAAAACAAAGAACATTAAAAAAAAAAAAAGAAGAAAAAAAAAGCCAGGGGAAATGCCTTTTCCTATGCATATGGCAGAGGACGTTTTGTATATAGTGACAAGACCATGGCTTCTCAAGTCAGACAGATCTGTATTGAAATCCTGGGTCCATCACTTACCATCTGGATGGCGAGATACGTACATATATCCAGTTTTCTCTTCGAGCAATTTTAATACAGTTTGCAAGCAATGTAAGGATCAGTCCTGTTCAGTATCACAGCTCTCCTCAATAAGACATTGGCCTTATTATGCTTTCTATGCATCATTCATCCTGTGACCCTTTCACTTGCCTTTATTTCTTCATTTCTTCCCTTTATTATTTAATTTGGGTTTGGTCTCTTCTTGGTCTTTATCTGATAGTTCTTTATTTTGGGAGAGAGTCTTGTTCTGCTGCCCAGGCTGGAGTACAGTGGTGCGATCTCAGCTCACTGCAACCTCCACCTCCCAGGTTCAAGTGATTCTCCTGCCTCAGCCTCCTGAGTAGCTGCAATTACAGGCACACGCCACCCCACTCAGCTAATTTTTGTGCTTTTAGTAGAGATGGGGTTTTACCATGTTGGCTAGGCTGGTATTGAACTCCTGACCTCAGGTGATCCACCCACCTCAGCCTTCCAAAGTGTTGGGATTACAGGAATCTGACAGTTCTTAATTTAAGCAATGATTATTCAAGCTTTACTGAAGTGCAACCCTGAATGGTCAACTAAATCACTCAGAGTATTGTTAATACCAAAACTATATTTGAAGAGCTGACTGTGACCAATTGTTTTAGGCTTTAGGATTCAGTGTCAAGCCTTTATGTATTGCTGCTCCAAATGCATTTACAAATTTCTCAAAAGGAGCACACAGTCCATTTAATGCAAGGGCATTTAAATAAATTTCTGGTAAAGGTCTCTCCCCTTTAAAAGAACAGACCTATATGCATATATTTAGTGAACTAAGCTATTCTGCCTTCAGATGTTCACTATTAATGAAGACTGTGTATTCCAGGGCACACTTCATCATCAGAGCCTTCATTACCAGAGGCACACAGAAGACTGTGTGCAGAAGGATGCATGTTGGGGTATCAGAAAGGAAGGAGAGCAATTTACACTATGAACTTAATGCTTAACTATTAGGAAAATGTAAATGATGCATCTAGTTTCCTTGTGGCAGGAGGCTAAAAAGAGATGTCATGGGGTTCAGAGAGAATCTCTTAGGGGAAGCTAGCACCCAGGCAGATTTTATCTGATGGTAGAGCAGTTTCTTTGTCTTACAAGTGACAGGCACATCGTTCTCTGCCTCCAGCCATCCTGGAATAGTAACATCCAAAAAAGAGCTGCAGATCCCCCCCCAGAGGAGGAACTGTTGGGTATGACAGGATCTGAATGTCCAAAATGGGTAGATACTACGGCAGGTATGAGGACACCTGAATCTGCATGGAGGTGTGGCTGGCCCCACAGACAGCCGCCAGGGCTCCTCGGTAGATAAACAGAGCATTTGTCCTTAGAGACTGGATGAGTTCCCTAAGTCTGCCATAACAAAGCACTCTAAACTGGGTGACTTAAAACAGCAGAAACTTGTTCTCAGTTCTGGAGGTTAGAAGTCCAAAACCAAGGTGTCAGCAGGGCCAGACTTCCCCTGGGACATGTAGGGAAGCAACCTTCCTTGCCTCTTCTGGTGGTGCCCACTCATCTCTGGGGTTCTTGACTTGCGATCGCAGCCCTCGCATCTCTGCCTCCCTCGTCCCATGGCGTCTTCTCCCTGCACCTGCTTTCTCTTCTGAACAGGACACTGCTCAAGTTGGGTGAAGGGCCCACCTCCACTACAGTAATCAACTAATTACATCTGTAAAATCCCCATTTCCAAGTAAGGCCACACTCTGCAGTTCTGGGGATTACATCTTTTACATATCTTTCTGGGGAACACAATTCAACCCATAACAGAGACTCCAGTTACTTTAACTGGCCATGCTTTTCAATAGCAACAAACTGGCCAGCACTGAGGGAAGCACCGTCTCCTGTCTCTGGGAGGAAGAGAATGAAGGTGATCTTGGTGCTTGCCTCAGATTCCACTTCTGCATGCACCTTGTCAAGCCTTCACCTGCTTTCTTACTCTGCCTGGAAACTACTCGAACCCTCTGTGACACTGGCTGGCCCTCATCTCCTGGCGTGGCACACTGTGTCTGAAACTCGGCCCCATGACCAGTTGCCATCCTGCATCAGACTGTTTACTAGTTCCCAGAGTCCTCATCTGTTGTCACACAGGTCCCCTGCAGCCCCAGCCTGCTGGCCCCCAAGGCAGCACTGAGTCTATCTGAAGAGTCCACTGGGGACTGTCCCTTTGTACCTCTCCATCCCATACTCCATCTACACTGCCCGAAAAGTACCATGTTATTTTGCAGTTTAGTTTAAAGAGTTTGACCTCGGAGATGATGGGTCACGTGTAACTCTCCAGCCAAAGCCTCTGCAGCTACTTACTGATGTCTAAAATTATTTTTACAAAGGAACCGTGTCATTCCTTCAGCAAACCTCGATTGAATATCTAATATATACCAGATGCTGTGCTATGTAAAATCAGGGATAAAAGACCTCAAGTGACTGATTCAAATTCAAGCATATGAAAATATTGTCTTAGACCATTTGGGCTGCGAACACAAAACAGATAGAAATGTATTCCTCTGAGTTCTGGAGGTTGTGAAGTCCAAAATCAAGGCACTGGCAGATTCGGTGTCTAGTGAAGGTCAACTTTCTGTTTCACAGATGGCAACTCCTCATTGTGGCCTCATGTGGTGAAAAATATGAGGGCCTCTCTCGGATTTCTTCTTATAAGGGCACTAATCGCATTCATGAGGGTTTTGCTGCTTTCATAGCCTAGGCACCTGCCAAATCTCTCACCTCCTAATACCATCACCCTGGGGGTCAGGATTTCAACACGTGAACTTGAGGGGATACAAACATTTGGAGCACAACAGTGTCATCTTTAACATGATCAGGATCTGCTCCAGTTCTGCTGCTCAGACAGGAGGGGCACCGAGGAGCTGAGAGATTGGAAGGTGGAGTCCTTACTGCTGCATCAAGGAACCCCAAGTGAAGGCCGAGAGCAGGAAAGGCAGTAAATGGCTTCACAGTCAGCCCAGGGCCAGGGATCCCTGTACAAAAGCCAGCAGAGCTGTACGTAGAGATCAAGCTATATGTAATGTTAGTAATTCCCATTTATTGAATGCCTGTGTGCCCAGTGCCAAGTTAGCTATGTTACAACAGCCTCATATAGCATAAAATACTGTGTTAGTCCATTTGGGCTGCTATTACTAAACATCATACACAACAGAAATGTATTCCTCAGAGTTCTGGAGGCTGTGAAGTCCAAGATCAAGGCATGGGCAGATTTGGTGTCTAGTGAAGGTCGCCTCATTTTTCCTATTTTAGTACAAAATAAATTCATGCATATAGGGAAAGAAAACCCACTGAAAATAGTTGATGATATATGTGAAAACACATTTTTTTTTTTTTGCATATGGTTCATGGACTATCACTTCCCCATTACAAATTATCTGTTTTTCTATCTAAATATTATGCTCCATCTATCTCTGAAGATATGTTTTTATCTTTATTAATATCTGGGTATATGTATGTATATATATTTATATATATATAGTTATGTCTAACAAGTCCCTCAGTTTATTCAATATTTTACTTAAGAGAATTTATATTTACATGCACTTTTAGAATATATTTATTCATTGGTTACAGAAATTATCTTCATTCTGTTGGGTCTTTTTGTAATACATATTAGGAAGTCATAGTTAAAATACAATACTATCTGACTACAAAACATATTTAATGATTAAAAAGCATATAATATACCACTTACTGCATTTATGTGCATCACCTAAATTTGAGTTTATTTTATAGTATTGTGTTAGAATTGCAATTAGCAAAGATAGTCATATGCAGTACAGGCCTGAAGATTTAGATAAAAAGGCAGAGCAATTTTTCTGTTTTTCATGCATTACATTTATGTAAATGCAGACAGTATATAATAATAAATAAATCAAATAATTTCCATTGACACAAAAATCTGACTAAATTTTATAGGAGAGATGACTTTAGTTTCTACTTCTCAAATAATTTCAGGCCTTTTTTTTTTTTTACAACGTGCCACATACTTTAAAAAAATGTATAGAATGCCACAATTTTATAAGCACTAACAGGAACACTTATTTTTATGACCCAGAAGACAGGGATCCTACATATTAAAGGGTCACTATGTTAAAATGACAGCAAGAGCTTTGTATAAGAAACATGGAGTAATTTATGAGAGTAGCTCATCAGTATTCACGGAGGTTACTCAAGCTTAGTATCCACATGCAAGAGAATGCTGAAAACCAGCCCCTTTTTGTCCTATTACTGGTTTCATTTTCTCCATGGGAATCACCAACTTACAGGAAGCCTTTTCTAAAATTCTGCATGGGATTATTCAGCGCCAGCAAAGGCTTTGTGTTACCAAACAGTTAATATGTTCAAAACTAATATTTAGGTGAGTGACAGCTTTTAAATCCAATACCATTAGAAAACCACAGGTTTTAAGAAAATTATTTTCCATTTATACTAAGGTACAATTTAGTCATACTAAAATTCACTCTTTGGGGCATAGAGTTCTTAGAGTTTGGAAAGACAGTCACGTGACCGCCACAATAGCAATCCAGAACAGTGTCATCGCCCCCAGGTTTCTTTTGCAGTGACTTCCTCTTCAAACCCTAGTCCTTGGCAACCACTCACCTGTTTTTTTTGCCTATAGTTTTGCTTTTGTAAGGATGTCATACAAATCGAGTCATGGAGTATGTAGCCCTTGGAATCCTGCCTCTCACTTAGCATAATGCACGTGAGACCCAGTCATGCTTTCTCTCACTTAGCATAACGCCTGTGAGACCCATTCATGTGGAATAGCAGTTTGTTTCTCTTTGCTGTTGGGTGATATTTCATTGTACGGAATGCACTACAGTTTGTTTATCCCTTCTCCAGTCGAGAAACATTTGGGTAGTTTCTGCTTGCTGGTGATAAAGCTGCCGCAAACACTCATACATGCTTTTTTTGTGAGAATGTAGTTTTCATTTCACTTGGGTAAATACCTAGGAGTGAGATTGCTTAGTCATATGGTAAATATATGTTTAACTTTTTAAGAAACTGCCAAACTGTTTACCCGAAGCATCGGCACCAGTCTGCATTCCCACCAGCAATAACTGTTAGTCTAAATCATTCTGTATCCTTGCCAGAACCTGGTGCTACATGTACATGAAGTTTTCCCTTTAAATATTATAGACTTCTGAGATCAGAAAATATCTTTAAACCTGGCTTGGTTTAATTAAACATATTTTGAAGACAGCTTTGAAAGTATATTAAGTATGATTAACCAATTTTTGCTTTTATAGATTTCTTTTCTAACAGGAAAAAAGATATTGTCAGTTTCTATGTGTGCAGCCTTATGCCTCATTGCCCAGAGACCTCAGGATGTCAACCGAGTGACGTGTACATCACCAGGTGACATGTCAGGACCACTGCCTCATGGCTGGGCACAGCTGCTGGTGATGAGTCCAGATCACTGCAGACCCTCCTGTTTTCAGCCCAACACTCCACTTGTTTAACTTATAATGAATAGGCAATATTGGTGACTCAAAATAATGTTTCTTGATGCCAAAACCAAAAGTGGTAACTCAAGAGTATATACTTGTTTCTATTACTGCTTTATAAAATACTCATGCTATCCAGGCAGTCCTAATTAAATCTTAAACAACAAACAAGGCTAAGGTTCAGAACTAGAAATGTTAAACTACAAAAATGCTAACTGATGATGTGAAAAGTCAGGTCCCAGTTGGTCATACTAATCAAGATAGAGTGATATGGCTAATCTCCAGGTTTTACACGCTTCTTGGGAAGTCAAACGTTGAAAATCAGGAAACTTCAAACTACCCATTACAACTCCTTTGAGCTTTAACAGAGATGCTTCATTGAAATTTAACAGAGAATATTCCTGGTTTTTCAGGGGTTCTGTTTCTTTACTGAATTATTCTTATGGTAGTAACCAAAACATTGTACTTTATTTTGTACATACATTTCAATGAAAATAATTCTGTGTGAAAATTTAATAGAGAAAATGAAAATGTTAACTTTATTAAATAACATTTTTTTAAAGAAAAAAGTATATTGCCATGATGAATTGGACATGAATGTTGCTACTTTGAAGAATCAAGTTGACTGTATGTACGCACATCTTAAAATGGGTATATTCTTGAGAGCCTTCCTCTAGCAAGAGTTTCTAGCATTAAACTTAATTGTTTATCATAGATCTGTTCCAAATCCCATGTGGTAGAGTTAGTAACTAGCTCATCTATAGGTTATTCTTTTTTAGGACACTAATGTTTGCCTTATATTCAGGTTTCAGAGTCCCTCACTGTTTTAGTTCTTTTAAGAGATGGGTCTCACTATGTTGCCCAGGCTCAAGTGATCCTTCAGCCATAGCCTCATAAGTAGCTGGGACTATAGGCATAAGCCACCCCACCTGGCCTCTTCACTATTCTTTTTTTTTAGAGACAGAGTCTCACTCTGTCATCCAGGCTGGAGTGCAGTGGAGTGATCTCACTGTAACCTCTGTCTCCCAGGTTCAAGCAATTCTCCTGCCTCAGCCTCCTGAGTAACTGGGAGGCACATACCACCACATCCTGCTAATTTTTTGTATTTTAGTAGAGATGGGGTTTCACTGTGTTGCCCAGGCTGGTCTTGAACTCCTGAGCTCAGGCAGTCCGCCTGCTTCAGCCTCCCAAAGTGCTGGGATTACAGGCGTGAGCCACCGAACCCGGCTCTCTTCACTGTTCTCTATGTGTGGATGATATTACACGGGCGGGGCTAAATACCACTGCCAATTTTCTATAGTACAGATCTGTAGGGACCATCCTCTGATGTATGTCTGTTACATGCTTTGTAGGACGTGACTGTGTTTCTGATTCTACTCCTTTATGATCAACTTAAAAATTCCCGGACTCATATTTTGATCAGAAACAACTCACAGATACTATCAGACACGTGCTGAGCAGGAGTAGTTAATTCATCACCCCAGGATCCTCATTCCCATCTAAAATTGCTGAAGAATTACTTATTATCACTTCCACTCTGAATCTCCGAATCTTCCGAAACCAGGAAGCCTCGTTTTAGAAGCATATTATCAGCAGCTTTAATATGTTTGACGATATAACACACAGACCTTCAAGAGAATGTATATAACTCATAAGTAGATTATGAGACATAATAAAATGGATACTTGTGAACCTTCCACCTTACTAAAAACTAGAACCTTACCAAAACGTACTATTAAAGCTGTATTTTTCAATTAGGGTTCATTCAGTTCCCCAACCCACCCAGTGCCCCATCCCCAGGGGACGTGCAGCAATATCTGGAGACATTTCTGTTTGTCGCAACTGTCAGGGGCTGCTATTAGGATTTAGTGGGTAGAGGCCAGAGATGCTGCTAAGCATCCTACAATGCACAGGATGGGCCCCCAAACGGCAAACATTTCAGCTCAAAATGCTGGCAGCTTCAAGGGTGAGAAGCCCTGCATTAAAGTTGTGTGTTTATGCTTGATCCCGTATCTCTACCACGTTCCTGTAATGCAACCCCTACTTAAATTCAGTATTTAACATTATCTTATTTCTAAAATATAATTTATTCCATATGTATGCATTCCTAATAGCATTATAGAAATTAATCACTCACTTTTGAAAAGAATGCTAATGAGCCTCAAGCATATATCAAAGGGAAACATAGCACTATGAATAATTATAGATTTCTGGAAAGGTTTTCACCTGTTTCCTGAAAGCCAGGTTTGCAGCAGAAATTTATCTGATCCATCAATCTCTTCTTCTGAATATATTAATTTGTGTGAACAATGAAAAAATTATAGTTCGCCCGTTCTTGGGGGCATTAATTTTTATTAACCAGTACAGGGCAATCAATTTAATTATCAACATTTTAGAATTCATTGGCTAGAAGGCTGAAGGGGAAACACCAAAGGGTGAAAATTGTCTGTCATGACATGTCGTTTTCAAATAATTCAGTAAGTGAGCGTCAGGAAACTTTTAAGATAATCAATTAGGTCTTGCAGTTGTAAAAATAAAAACAATCTTAAGAGAACAGTGCATTTTTAATTTTAACATATCTATTCAAATACTGTCAAAACTATGTTGTAGAATTTCTCACAGGTTGCCTTTGATTCTTCGTTTTTATTCAACAGCTTTGAACCTATAGGGGTAGTTTCTAGGAGTTGTCTCTTCCCTGTCATGTTTTTGTCTTATGATTAGGATATTCTTCTGCTTGGGAAATACTGTGCTTTGATTATATACGTAAACTTCTAGTCCAACAGTTAAGCTATCTATAGGAATGTTTGCTTTCAGAAACAAGTAGGCTTAAAAATAAAGACTGTGCTTTAATAAACCTACTTAAAAATGAAATTTACTTAAGTAATATTGCCTCAATTACACAGGCAATTTAATAATTCTACACTGAAAATGAATCAGCAAGAACATTATCTACAGTGGCTCATTAGTTATATTAAAAACCTTAGTTATAATAAGGTAAAGGCATCGGTAGCCGCCTGGGCACATGCTATGGCTTCCTCCCTCTTCCTCCTCCCTTTTGAGGTCACATAGCTATCTATATGGCCATGCAGGAGGACAGTCGGGAATGAAGAGTACTCCCGGGACATCTGTGTTGGTACCCGTGCTCACCGAGAGAAGGCAGCCTCTTAGAGCCCAGCACAGTTGCAGTGCCAGGAGGACGGGGATCCAGAAGCTTTGGAGGAGCTTTGCTTTCTTGGAAAAGCCAACCTCATTCTCTTTACCTTACCATTTGTTGTCCAATAGTGCCAGAAGTTTCCACAACCCAATCTGCCATGATTCTGAGATGATAAACCTACTTATATCGTTGCATGACACCTCATCTAATACATCAATAGCCTAGAGGAGGCTTACCAACTAAAGAAAAGATATGGCTACTATTGAGTTAGGTAAAATGGAAGACACAAGACTTCTTTAGGACATTTGCAAAGATGTTTCGTGACAATAATCTAAAGATAAGGCAATGCACTTAGAATTTTTTAAAAATCCAATACAATAATTCAGTAGAGGAAATCTAATACAAGAATCAGCAGAACAGAATGCTGAAATAATAACCTGGATGTTTAAAAGGAGTAATTTACTTATAAGACAGAGTGAAAATAAAGAAACTTAAATGACTAAAAAGCTGATGCAAGAAAGATATAACCAGGAGCAGTAATAGCTCAGTCTCAGAGAGAATAAAAGTGATCTCTTTAAAAGTAAGAAAAAAAAGATGACAAATGTAAGCAAAAATAATGAGAAGCCTTGACTAAAATATTCAAAAATCTAACTGTGGTAGTTCTAGAGAGAATCGAAATCAGAGAAGAAGAAATTACAGATAATAAAGTAAAATTCCCAAGGACTGAAAGACCTAAGTTTAAAAATTTTAAAGCCCAACAATCCCTGGCAAAAAATTTTAAAAGTGCCACACACATAGCATGCTAAAATTTCAGAACACTGGAAACAAACAGAGATTTTAAACACTTTCAGAGAGGAAGTGAACAAATAAAAATAACATGCAAAGATTAGTTAATTTGAATTACACCAGATATTTTAATGGTAACAGTGAAAACTGGAAAATAGTCTGAGGAAAAAGAATTTGTATATCTAGCAAATAATGAAGATAAAAGTATTTTGCTTTCTCATCAAAAGTACAAATTCTTCCAGAAAATGGTCAAATTTTTAAATAGTATTCACAAATGGGGAAGATTATATATTTATGTAATTTGGGGAGATATATATCTTATTTAGGAAAATATTAATCTAGAATATAAAATATGTGTTGTCATTATTTTTTCTTTCTATTTGATTATATACAATTGAAGGGAAAAAATCATCAAGTCTTAATACTTTAAAAGGCTTATTCTTAAGCTGGGTGCAGAGGCTCACACCTGTTATCCTAGCACTTTGGGAGGCTCAGGGAGGCAGATCGCTTGAGGTCAGGAGTTCAAGAGCAGCCTGGTCAACATGATGAAACCCTGTCTCTACTAGAAATATAAAAATGAGCCTGGTATGGTGGCGGGTGCCTGTAATCCCAGGTACCCAGGAAGCCGAGCAGGAGAATCACTTGAACCCAGGGGGCAGAGGCTGCAGTGAGCTGAGATCATATCACTGCACTCCAGCCTGTGTGACAGAGCAAGACTCCATCTAAAATAAAATAAACTAAGAAATAAAAGGCTTGGCTGGGCACAGTGGCTCACACCTATAATCCCAGCTCTTTGAGAGGCCCAGACAGGTGGATCACCTGAGGTCAGGAGTTTGAGACCAACCTGGCCAACATGGCAGAACACTGTATCTACTAAAAATAAAAAAATGAGCCAGGCGCGGTGGCACACATCTGTAATCCCAGCTACCAGGGAGGCTGAGGCAGAAGACTTGCTTGAACCTAAGAGGTGGAGATTGCAGTGAGCCGAGATTGTGTCACTGCACTCCAGCATGGGTGACAGAGGGAGACTCTGGCTCACTGATGCAAAATCTTCAATAAAATACTGGCAAACCGAATGCAACAGCACATCAAAAAGCTTATCCATCACGATCAAGTAGGCATCATCCTGGAGATGCAAGGCTAGTTCAACATATGAAAATCTATAAATGTAATCCACCACACAGACAGAAGCAAAGAAAAAACCACATGATTATCTCAATAGATGCAGAGAAGGCCTTGACAAAATTCAACAGCCCTTTATGCCAAAAATTCTTAATAAACTAGATATTGATGGAACATATCTCAAAATAATAAAAGCTATTTATGACAAACCACAGCCAATATCATACTGAATGGGCAAAAATTGGAAGTATTCCCTTTGAAAACTGGCACTAGACAAGAGTGCCCTCTCTCACCATTCCTATTTAACATAGTATTGGAAGTTCTAGCCAGAGCAATCAGGCAAGAAGAAAAAGAAATAAAGCGTATTCAATTAGGAAAAGAGGAAATCAAATTGTCTCTATTTGCAGAAAACATGATTGTATATTTAGAAGATCCATTTGT
>PVKP010017873.1:0-45276 GCA_004027715.1 Plecturocebus donacophilus | reverse complement strand
ATCAACTCAATGAAATAAAATGAGAAAGCAAGATTAGAGAAAAAAAGTGAAAAGAAATGAACAAATCTCCAAGAAATATGAGATTATGTGAAAAGACCTAATCTGCATTTGATAGGTGTACCTGCATGTGATGGAGAGAATGAATCCAAGCTGGAAAACACTCTTCAGGATATTATCCAGGAGAACTTCCCCACCTTAGCAAGGCAGGCCAACATTCAAATCCAGGAAATACAGAGAACACCACAAAGATATTCCTCAAGAAGAGCAATCCCAAGGCACATAATCATCAGATTCACCAGGGTTGACATGAAGGAAAAAATGCTAAGGACAGCCAGAGAGAAAGGTCGCGTTACCCACAAAGGGAAGCCCATCACACTCACAGAGGATCTCTCAGCAGAAACCCTACAAGCCAGAAGAGAGTGGGGGCCAATATTCAACATCCTTAAAGAAAAGAACTTTCAATCTAGAATTCCATATCAAGCCAAACTAAGCTTCATAAGTGAAGGAGAAATAAAATCCTTTATGAACAAGCAATTGCTCAGAGATTTCATCATCAACAAGCCTGTTTTACAAGAGCTCTTGAAAGAAGCGCTAAACATAGAAAGGAACAACTAGTACCAGCCACTCCAAGAATGTAGCAAATGGTAAAGAGCATTGATACAATGAAGAATCTAAGTCAACTAATGAGCAAAACAACCAGCTAGCATCAAAACGGGAGGATCAAATTCACACATTACAATATTAACCTTAAATGTAAATGGACTAAATGCTCCAATCAAAGACACAGAATGGCAAATTGGATAAAAAGTCAAAACCCATCGGTGTGCTGTATCCAGGAAACCCATCTCACATGCAAGGATACACATAGGCTCGAAATAAAGGGATGAAGGAAGATTTACCAAGCAAATGGAGAGCAAAAAAAGCAGGAGTTGCAATCATAATCTCTAATAAAATAGCCTTGAAACCAGTAAAGATCAAAAGAGACAAAAAAGGGCATTACATAATAGTAAAAGGATCAATGCAACAAGAAGAGCTAATAATCCTAAATATATACATGCCCAATACAGGAGCACCCAGATACATAAAGCAAGTTCTTAATGACCTACAAAGAGGCTTAGACTCCTACACATTAATAGTGGGAGACTTTAACACTCCACTGTCAATATTAGACAGATTAACAAGACAGAAAATTAACAAGGGTATTCAGGACTTGAACTCAGACCTGGACCAAAGAAACCTAATAGACATTTACAGAACTCTCCACCCCAAATCCACAGAATATACATTCTTCTCAGCACCACATCACACCTACTCTAAAATTGACCACATAATTGGAAGTAAATCACTCCTCAGCAAATGTAAAAGAACGGAAATCATAACAAACATTGTCTCAGACCACAGTGCAATCAAATTAGAACTCAGAATTCAGAAACTAACTCAGAACCACACAACTTCATGGAAACTGACCAACTGGCTCCTGAATGTTGACTGGACAAACAATGAAATGAAGGAAGAAATAAAGATGTTCTTCGAAACCAACAAGAACAAAGACACAGCATACCAGAATCTCTGGGACACATTTAAAGCAATATCTAGAGGAAAATTTACAGCAATAAATGCCCATATGAGAAGCAAGGAAAGATCTAAAATCAACACCTTATTGTCAAAATTGAAAGAGCTAGAGGAGCAAGATCAAAAAAAAAAAAAAAAAAAAAAAAAAAAAAAAAAAAAAAAAAAAAAAAAAAAAAAAAAAAAAAAAAAAAAAAAAAAAAAAAAAAAAAAAAAAAAACTCAAAAAACTAGCAGAAGACAAGAAATAACTAAGATCAGAGCAGAACTGAAGGAGATTGAGACACAAATAACCCTTCAAAAAATTAATAAATCCAGAAGCTGGTTTTTTGAAAAGATAAACAAAATAGACCACTAGATGGATTAATAAAAAAGAAAAGGGAGAAGAATCAAATAGATGCAATAAAAAATGATAAAGGGGATATCACCACAGATTCCACAGAAATACAAACCCCCATCAGAGATTACTACAAACAACTCTATGCACATAAACCAGTAAACCTGGAAGAAATGGATAAATTCCTGGACACTTACACCCTCCCAAGCCTAAACCAGGTGGAAGTCAAACTTGAATAGACCAATAATAAGGTCTGAAGTTGAGGCAGCAATTAATAGCTTACCAACCAAAAAAGCCCAGGTCCAGATGGGTTCACAGCCGAATTCTACCAGACATACAAAGAGGTGCTGGTACCACTCCTTCTGAAACTATTCCAAACAATCCAAAAAGAGGGAATCCTCCTCATATCAGTTTGTGAGACCAACATCATCCTGATACCAAAACCTGGCAGAGACTCAACAAGAAAAGAAAACTTCAGGCCAATATCCATGATGAACATAGATGTAAAAATCTTCAATAAAATACTGGCAAACCAATTTCAACAGCACATCAAAAAGTTTTTCCATCACGATCAAGTAGACTTCATTCCAGGGATGCAAGGCTGGTTCAACAAACGCAAGTCTATAAACGTAATTCACCACATAAACAGAACCAAAGACAAAAACCACATGATTATCTCAATAGTTGCAGAGAAGGCCTTTGACAAAATTCAACAGCCCTTTATGCTAAAAACTCTCAATAAACTAGGTATTGACGGAATGTATCTCAAACTAATAAAAGCTATTTATGACAAACCCACAGCCAATATCATACTGAATGGGCAAAAACCGGAAGCATTCCCTTTGAAATCTGGCACTAGACAAGGATGCCCTCTCTCACCACTCCTATTCAATGTAGTATTGGAAGTTCTAGCCAGAGCAATCAGTCAAGAAAAAGAAATAAAGGGCATTCAATTAGGAAAGGAGGGAGTCAAATTGTCTCTATTTGCAGACGACATGATTATATATTTAGAAGACCCTATCGTCTCAGCTCAAAATATCCTTAAACTGATAGGCAACTTCAGCAAATTCTCAGGATACAAAATCAATCTGCAAAAATCACAAGCATTCCTATACACCAATAACAGACTTAAAGAGAGCCAAATCAAGAACAAACTGCCATTCCCAATTGCTACAAAAAGAATAAAATATCTGGGAATACAACTAACAAATGATGTATAGGACTTCTTCAAGGAGAACTACAAACCACTGCTCAAGGAAATAAGAGAGGACACAAACAGGTGGAGAAACATTCCATGCTCATGGTTAAGAAGAATCAATATTGTGAAAATCGCCATACTCCCCAGAGTAATTTATAGATTCAATGCTATCCTTATCAAGCTACCAATGCCCTTCTTCACAGAACTGGGAAAAACCACCTTAAACTTCATATGGAACCAAAAGAGAGCCCACATAGCCAAGTCAATTCTAAGTAAAAAGAACAAAGCCGGAGGCATCATGCTACCTGACTTCAAACTATACTACAAGGCTACAGTAATCAAAACGGCATGGTATTGGTACCAAAACAGACATATAGACCAATGTAACAGAACAGAGGCCTTGGAGGCAATGCCACACATCTACAACCATCTGATCTTTGACAAACATGACAGAAACAAGCAATGAGGAAAAGATTCCCTGTTTAATAAATGGTGTTGGGAAAACTGGCTAGCCATGTGCAGAAAGCAGAACCTGGACCCCTTCCTGACACCTTACACTAAAATTAACTCCAGATGGATTAAAGACTTAAACATAAGACCTAACACCATAAAAACCTTAGAAGAAAACCTAGATAAAACCATTCAGGACATAGGCATAGGCAAGGACTTCATGACTAAAACACCAAAAGCATTGGCAACAAAAGCCCAAATAGACAAATAGGATCTAATTAAACTCCAGAGCTTCTGCACAGCAAAAGAAACAATCATTAGAGTGAACTGGCAACCAACAGAATGGGAAAAAAATTTTGCAGTCTACCCATCTGACAAAGGACTTATACCCCAAATCTACAAAGAACTAAAACAGATTTACAAGTAAAAACACAAACAACCCCAGTCAAAAGTGGGCAAAGGATATGAACAGACACTTTTCAAAAGAAGACATATATGAGGCCAACAAACATATGAAAAAATGCTCATCATCACTGGTCTTTAGAGAAATGCAAATCAAAACCACATTGAGATACCACCCCACAGCAGTTAAAATGGTGATCATTAAAAAATTTGGAGACAACAGATGCTGTAGAGGATGTGGAGAAATAGGAACACTTTTACACTGTTGGTGGGAGTGTAAATTAGTTCAACCATTGTGGAAGACAGTGTGGTGATTCCTCAAGGACCTAGAAATAGATATTCCATTTGACTCAGCAATCCCATTCCTGGGTGTATATATCCAAAGGATTATAAATTGTTCTATTATAAGGACACATGCATACGTATGTTCATTGCAGCACTGTTTACCATAGCAAAGACTTGCAACCAACCCAAATCCCATCAATGATAGACTAGACAGGGAAAATGTGGCACATATACACCATGGAATACTATGCAGCCATAAAGAACGATGAGCTCATGTCCTTTGTAGGGACATGGATGAACTTGGAAACCATCATTCTCAGCAAACTAACACAGGAACAAAAAATCAAACACTGCCTGTTCTCACTCATAGGTGGGTTTTGAATGATGAGAACACATGGACACAGGGAGGGGATTATCACACACTGAGATCTGTCGGGGAGGACTAGGGGAGGGACAGTGGGGAGTAGGGAATTTGGGGAGGGATAACATAGGGAGAAATGCCAGATATAGGTGATGGGGATAGAGGCAGCAAACCACATTGCCATATATGTACCTATGCAACAATCCTGCATGTTCTTTACATGTACTCCAGAACCTAAAATGCAATTAAAATATATATATATATATATATATATATATATATATACACATATAATCAGTTTATTAAATTTTTAGCATTAGTATGTTAATTGAAGTACTATGATGAGATGTACTTCAGTTAAGTATAAAAGTATACAAAAGTGCATTTTGTTTGATTCAAGGCAATGCCTCCCATAAACAAAAGTCATGCTACCTAAGGTGAACTTTTAAAAGACTTTCAAAAGGCACTAATTCATCTGGACTCAAAATGCCAAGCAGTACATAGTCTTTGTAATTTCAAAATTTATGAAGTGTGCCAACAAATGAGATGAGAAGCTTAAAGATGTTTGGTAATGAAAATAGCTTCTCCTTTACAGATGCATTTCTATTAGGGTCAAAATTAAGAAATATTACTATGCAAAGATGAATCTTATTCTCTGTCCCTAGAAGATGGCACCTGCTGCAACAGTCAAGTAGGAGTTAAATTTACTTTTTAAATGGAGGTGTTCAAATTATAAAGCAGATTATAACTATATGTCCCAGAGCCATCTTCTTTTTACTGCATTATCCTTACATAGAAGCCATCGTGATTCTGATGGCAGAGATTAGCTTGAGTAGGTGGTACTGAGTTAATTCATATCCCTGTTGCCCTGGGAGACCTAAATTTAAGCTACCTATTCTTTCTCAGGGCAAGAAATAAAAATGAGTCGAATGCCATTTTCTTGGTGCTGCGCATTTCAAAACCTAGGCTTTGTTTCATTTATTTGCATTTTTTCTGCAAGGGAGGTTTTACACTGCTAACTTTGGTTGAACATCAGGGAAACCAAAAGGAGTTTGTTGAACATACAGCTTTGGAGTTTAGGCACTAAATGAATGGATCCATGAATAAGTTGAATGACGATTTCTAGTTCATTCATTCACTCATAAATCATTCAGAGGCAGCACATTTAAAAATCATCAAGCAGGATACAATCAGATTTATATATTCTTTACCAAGAGAGTAAATGCCCTGAAAATAGGAACTGCATCTGTATCTAAGTAATCTGTCATATGAGAAACAATGGGATGACTTCTCTGTACCAGACATTCTGCCTGGCCCAGGGTATACAAAGATGTCATTGTCATTTCTTTCGGTGAGGACTTTTAATCTGCAGTAGTCAAAATTACAAATTGATATTTTAAAAAAAATTAGAATAAAGAATACTTTTCTGTGTTCTTCATAATTTTGCTCATGGAGCTCTGTCTAGATTAAAAAATATTTATTGAATGAATTGGTGTTTACATATAAAGTTCATTAATAACACTAAAGGATTCATTATCTAACATCTCTCTTTCCCAAGATCTTTGATGTATGCTAACAAACATAAAATGAGGTCCGTAATTTTATTATGCTATTCACTGCTATAATGGGGCTGAAGGGTTAAAGCTGAAGGATACCAATATCATATTTGATTAAAATCAACACACACTTAATGCCTAAAGTATTTTCTGTAGTTATCTAAAGGGAAACCTCTTCAGCTCTTCCACAGCCTCTGATTAAGAAAAAGGAAAAGACAAGAAACATCATCAAAAGCTGCCTGACCTTTTGTGCAGAGCTGTTGTCAAGACTGTTACCATTTTGCACTTGTTTGATCAAAAATTGCAGCAGTGCTGCATAAAATAGAGTCAAATGATGGCTCTGCATGTAAAACAGGTCTCTGAGCGTCTCTTCCTGCACCCTCCTCTTAAAACCTTCCCCTGATGCTTCTGTCTCCACGGAAACAGCATCACCAGGATTCTGTTGAAGTGTGTTTTGAAAGCTGCCTTTATCTGGGAAGTTAGCATATGACAGAACTGTCCGTGTCTCCAGTTTGCTCAGATTATTTTTCTAACAAAAAAATTCGCATGTACATATACAGAAGCCTATATTATTTCTTCCTCTTCTTCTCTTCAGAAGTTTGTGAAATATTTCAGATAAACACGGTGCCCAAAATGCAACACATTATTCAAAAGTGTTATGTGCACAGTTTTAATGAATGAATAAATAGACAAATTGTAGTTGGGTCAAGGCACCTGGATTATGCTTGCAAACTGCAGAGAACATTCGTAGTGACTGTCCGAGGTAAGGAACCAGGAGGTGTGTGTTTCTGATCAGGTTTTGCTACTGAGTAGTTGTCATCTTGGTCAAGATGCCTTTGCTGGGACTTTGTCTCCTAGAAAGTAAGGCTAAACAAGATGATGCCTAAAGGCTGCCTTTTAACTGTAATGTTCCCTTGTTCTCTCTATAGGCTAGAACTCGTTTTAATAAATGAGTGATTGGTGGTGGTGTCTCATTTTTCACTGATAATTACTCAAGGCCTAATATTTTATCTATGATTCTATTCACTGTTTTAATCAATGTTCTCTCTCCAACATTCTGTCGAGGTCCTGAAAGAACACTGGCACTGGCAATAACTTCATTGTGGATTTGCTTCTATGTTAGTTCATTAAGAAGTCAATAAAGCTTAGATTTGTGCTGTATGATTCTATAGCCACTGGCTACTTGTGACTGTTTAAATTTAAATTGAACTTAATTGAAAGTAAATTAAATATTTATGTCCTCAATTTCACTAGCCACATCTGACTAATGTCCATGATACTGAACCATAAAGATTTGAAAGACTTTTATCATTGCAGAATATTCTATTAGACAGCAGTGACCTAATTCACTTCTGATTTCTACCACAGGAATGTCCTTTCTAAGTCTTAAGCTAGAAGGAACACCAGTCTTGCACATGAGGATTCTGTTCTATCTATGAACTCCTAACTATATGGCTTTGTGTTTGGGGAGCAAACTAATATTTACAAAGTGATGTTGTAACACTCAGAAGACTATCTAGCAAATATTTAACACATATAAAAATCTCTAAAAATATTTCCTGAATGACTAAATCAATGAATGAATGAAGTTAAAGCTGAAGCAAATTGGATCATTTATACCAAATTTGGAAAAAAATAAAAAATAGTTAAACAGTTCTTGTTGTAACAACGGTTAAGAAAATGTACCCATTAGAATGAAAATAATGTCTAATATGGCTTTAACAATTTGGAACAGTGGCTGTAAACTCAATCACCTACACAGGAAGGTATGCCATGAATTTTGAGACCATAAGTAGTAAGGCTGTACCAAACTGAAGAAAATATTCTATTCACTTTCATGTAAAAGAAGCCAGAAACCTAGATATTTACGAAATATCTTGAGTTTAAATGTTGGCAAAGAATTCTGTATCTATCTATCTATTATCTATCTATCTATCTATCTATCTATCTATCTATCTATCATCTATCAATTAAACCTTGTCTTGAAGTACACAGAATATTTTGGAGTAAAGAGTAGTTCAATTAATATATTTTTTAGTTTTTTTAATTCATGATATAATGACTTTAAGAGGTTAAATAAAGTCCAGATTTTCATAACTAAACAGTGATAATGTCAGGAAGTAAACTGCAGTATTCTGGGATTGATTTTTGCTCTCTTTTTTCTTGAATGATCTCATAGTAATAGCAATACAAATATTAAAAACAGAAGAAGAGAGACTATACATTGGGACTAAAAGAAGGGCATTCCAATTATTTATTTCTGCAAAACAAACTATCTCAAACTTGTTAGAGCAAGATTTTGGAAAAGATAACCTACCAAAAAGCTTTTTTTTGTTTAGATGTTTATACAAAGAAACATCAATTTTTATTAATTCATATAGTCATTTCTTAATTAGCCATTAATTAGTTACTAAATTTTTATTATAATCCAGATGCCATCTTAGCCCCATAGAAGAATAAGACACAATTTAGATGCTTATATAACAAAATAGCAATAATTATTCAAAGTCTTGTTGGAGAGGAAAGTGTTTTATACAAAAAAGATATCAGACAGTGAGATTATTTTAGCCTTTCTCCTATTATTGTAATTTTGAGAGGTTAGCTGGGATCAATTAAGTGGTTTCTTCTCAGGATTTCTCATGCAGTTGCAGTCATAAAACAGCTGGGATTGGGGTCATTTCAAAGCTTTCTCATTCCAATATCTGACAGTTAATGCTAGTTGTTCTCTGAAACCTTAGTGGTGCTACTGGCCTGAGCATTTATATATATTTCTATGTGGACTTAGCTTTCTCATAGTATGGTGGCTGGGTACCAAGGATGAATTTTCCAAAAGAAAAGAAAAATGCCGTAACTTCTTTTTATGATACAACTTCAGAGCTCACATAACATTCACCATAATCTGTTAGGCAAGGCAGCCACAAAGACCTGCCCTGGTCCAAGGGGAAGGTGCTCAGACTCTGTCTCTTGTGAGAAGCAGGGCAGAAAGATAGAAGAGCAAACAAGATATGCAATATTATTGTAGCCATTTTATTGGAAAGTGCAATCTGCCATAGAAGCTTAATTTTATTTGTAATATTTTTACAGAGAAGAATCTGTTTTGTTTATTCATTTATTTACTCATTGTTTCAATAATATTTATTGATTTTCTACTGAATTTCAGTTAAGTTTCTACTATGTTTCTAGAAGAAAATGATACAGTTGCCAAGCTCAGGAGCTGTTATAAGAAAACACTAGCAATAGTGTGTTTAAAGTTCTATCGGAGGGTGACACACAAAGGAAACACAGCAGGGAATGGAAATGTGAACTTTTTCAATTTAGAGTACAGAGGTCACTCCTGCTGTTATTTTATTTTATGTTTCTGTAACACAAAGAAAAATCAAACAGTACCGTCCTCACTGATTTGGTTGACACATGGTAATGCTGACTGACTGCTCATTTGCTCTTCATAAAATAAGCTTAAACAAACAAACAAAACTCTTGACATTAAAATTTTAGTAATCTTGAGATTAAAAAAAATTTAAAGTATATTCTTCATGATGGAACCTTTATTCTATCTTGTTTTATTTTCTTTTATAAGCATGTTCTATTGTTTCAAAGTCTGAAATAGCAGGCAGTGGGGAAAATGTAAACTAATTGAAGGAAATTTTAATATACATTTGTTGTCAGCGAAATCATTTTGAATGAATACATAATAAACTTATGAATGTATTAATTATCTACTTCAAGTTAACATGTCATTTCAAAACATTTGGCTTAAAGTAATAATCACAGCTTCTCTTATTATCTTTTACAGTTTCAGAAATTCAGGAGCAGTTTGATTTGACCATTCTGATTCTAGAATTTTCATGAGGTTGGGGTCAGATGTCAGCTGGAGCTGCAGGCATCTGATGGTTTGAAGTTAGAGGATCCATCTCCAAGGTAGCTCACACAAAAGACTGTCGGATGAGTGTGGTGGCTCTCACCTATAATCCCAGCAGTTTGAGAGGCCAAGATAGGCAGATCAGAAGGTCAGGAGTTTGAGACTAGCCTGGCCAATATGGTGAAACGCCATCTCTATTAAAAATACAAATATTAGCCTGGCGTGGTGGCGGGCACCTGTTGTCCCAGCTACTCAGGAGGCTTAAGCAGGAGAATTGCTTGAACCTGGGAGGCAGAGATTGCAGTGAGCCAAGATCATGCCACTGCACTCTAGCCTGGGTAACAGAACAAGCCTCCATCTCAAAAAAAAAAAAAAAAAGATTTTCAAGTCGGTATTACAAGTTATTTCCTCTTCATGTGGCACTCCCCTCAGGGTTAATTGAATATATTCACAACATGTCAACTGGCCTCTCTCATAGCTATTAATCCAAGAAACCAAGGCAGAAACTGAAATATTTCTGTGATTTTATCTACCTAGGAAGTGACATACCTTCAGTGCTACTGTAATCTATTATTGTATTAGTCAGGGTTCTCCAGGAAGACAAAACTAATAGGAGATAGATGATAGATACATGGATAGTTGAAATAAAGATAGATAGATAGGTGGGTAGGTAGATAGATAGATAGATAAGAAGGAATTCATTAGGGGAATTAGCTCATGTAATTATGGAGACTGAAACATCCCCTAATAAGCTAGTTGCAAGATAAAGAGCTAGAAAAGCTCATAGCATGACTCATTTCAATCCGGAATATTTCAGACTCAGGAAGCCAGTGGTATTACTCTCAGTCAGAAGATGAAGTCCCGATAGCCTGGATAGGAGTTGGGATTGAAAGTCGTTTTGAATAGTAGCTACTACAATAATGAACCTGCATATATTGAAGTATTATAAGTCACTGGCTGGGTGCAGTGGCTCATGCCTGTAATCCCAGTATTTTAGGAAGTTAAGGCAGGAGGATTACTTGAGCCCAGGAGTTTAAGAGCAGACCCAGCAAGATAGTGAGACCCCCAACTCTACAAAAAATGTAAAACAAAAATTAACTGGGCAGGGTGGCCAATTAATTGTTCAGAGACAGAGTAAGACCCTGTCTCTGAAGAAAAGAAAAAAAGAAGTCCCCTAATATCGTATTTCAATACCTGAACTCTGAAATGAAGCTGATGCTGCTTGGGTTTGATTTCTTGCACTACGGATAGGTATAAGATTGTCAGCAAATTACATAAAACTTTTACACTTTTATTTCCTGATTTTATATTAGTGGATATAAAAATAATGAAAGATTTATAAATGAAGAAACTATCATGGACTGTTGTAGGGAATAATGAACCTGTGTGTGCCTGTTTATGTGTTTATATATCTTATATGCAATCTGCATGCTTCTTTTAAATATTGACTGCTACTTTTAATTATCAATCTATCCACTAACTCTTCAACAAATATTCTTTCATTACCCAAAGGATGAGGTTTTCCCTATTACAGTGAAAGACAAAGTTCTACCTCCTAATCTGTTCTGTCAAAATATTTTTCTTCTAAACAAGAGCATTTTGGGGTCATTTTCCCCTCTCATAAATATAACTCCTGCCTTTTGCACACTGCTATAATTTGCTTATATTTGTAGCTTACAAACATTTCCTTTCAACCCCTACCCCAATTTTAAAAAAAGAGAATCATTTTGACTGTGTGCATGATTGCTTTTGAGTAAAAGATTTAATGACTGAAATCACCACCTTCTCCTAGCTGAGAAGAGTGTGGTTTATGATACAATTCCAGGCAAAATCGTGTAAAAATATTAATGTTGACACAAGGTACTTGGAAGGCCGTGAAGAAAAGCTTTCTTGAGGGGAATACCTTTGTACAACCCAGCTTCCTGCTGCTATTGGAAAGAGAACTGAAGAAAGGCTTTATGTCAGGGAGCTGAGTCCTAGAGAAAAGATGAATCAAGAGATATGACAGAAGTGACTATGCACAAGTAGTGTATGACACAGTATAAAGCAGAGGAATGAGAACAGAATGTGGGAGTAGTCAACAAACCACAAACACTCCTCAATATAAATACTGCGCTGTTTCCTTTCTGGCTATTTTTTGGTTGGGGTTGAGAATGAGTTATTTACTTGGCACTTTACATTTCCTCAGAGATGCATGTACCCACAGCAAAGGGAACTGGGTGGACTTAAACAATGATTACTCTAAACCATGAGTGACTTTCCTGAGATTGCTGAGCATGGTGATTAAAATGGGAAGGCAGTGGAATTATTTAGAATGGAAATTAAGCCTCAATTCTGCCAGTTTTTCATTCTGTACCATTATTACAGTTAATTAAGTTCTCTTCTCAGTTACCTCATTTGTAAAACAGTGGCCATAGAGTGTTGACCCCACAAGACTGATGTGAATATGACATGAGTAAGGTGCTTAGGACAAGGCTATACATAGTAGAAGTACTTGGTAAGTGTCAATTAAAAAAATTATAACGATTATTATTATGATTTGGGACAGAGTCTCACTCTGTCGCCAGGCTGGAGTGTGATGGCAGGATCTTGGCTCACTACAATCTCCACCTCCCAGGCTCAAGCAATTGCCCTGCTTCACCTTCCTGAGTAGGTGGGAATACACATGCTCACCACCATGCCTGGCTAATTTTTTGTATTTTAATAGAGATGGGGTTTCACCATATTGGCCTGGATGGTCTCGATCTCCTGACCTCGTGATCCACCCACCTTGGCCTCCCAAAGTGCTGGGATTACAGATGTGAGCCACCATACCCGACCTAAAATTATTTCTTGCAATTACTCTATATTCTCTTATCACATATAAAAATCAAAGCAATAATCACTCATAATTGGCTTCCATGGTTACCCTGGACTCATGTTTGTGCTAAGGTTTGGAAAAAGCTAGTAATTTTTCTTTAGAACACCCTCAGATGAAAGGCCATTATCTCTTCTTCTCACATTGCCCAAGCTGTTGTCTCCTGACTTCACGACTTTTAAACCATATGTTAGGTGGGCCCTATCAAGCAAAAGGTCCACTGGAGACATATCTAGTAATATAGGCTTTAATATAGGAAGAAATAGAGACATTACTACGTTTATCAGTAGGTACCATTGTATTCATCTCTTTTCTACAACTTGTCTGCCTTTTTCAGAGCAACTATCCCTGACAACTGACCTTCTTGGCATTTTGCAAATTTTGCCTCTCCTTTTATTTCATTTCTTAATATATTTTTGTCTCTCCAGTGGCTAAAACACAGTAGGTCTCCAGTAAATGTGTATTGAAATTGTCAACAAAAGAGTCAAACTTTGTAAAATATTTGAAGAGACTTATTCAGAGTCAAATAGGAGGAAAATGACCTGTGCCACACCAGCAGGGGTCCTGAGAACATGTGCCCCAGGTGGCCAGGCTCCAGCTTGGTTTTATACATTTTAGGGAGACATAAGACATCAGTCAATACTTGTAAGATGTACATTGGTTTGGTTCAGAAAGGAGGGACAACTTGAAGCAAGGCTGTGGGGGGTCTTTGAGGTCATAGGTGGATTTAAAGATGTTTCTGATTGGCAATTGGTTGAAAGAGTTATTATCTAAAGTCCTGGAATCAATAGAAGGGAATGTCAGGGTTAAGATAAGGGATTTGGAGAATAAGGTTCTTATTATGGAGATGAAGCCTCCAGGTAGCAGGCTTCAGAGAGAATAGATTATAAATGTTTCCTGTCGAATTTAAAAAGGTGCCAGGCTCTTAGTTAATCCTCTCCTGGCCCAGGGAAAAGACCTGGAAAGGGAAGGAGATTCTCTACAGAATGTGGATTTTCTCAGGAAGGGACAGTTTTGCAGGGTCATTTCAAAATATGTCAAGTAAATATATTTTAGGGTAAAATATTTCAATTTCTCTCAGGGCTTGCTATCTGTTGTGTGATGCTATACTAAAGTCAGGCTGGAATTTGGTGTCTTATTGCTACAAAAACTGTTTTTTGTCAGTCTTAAAATCTGTTTTAATGTTAATGCTGGAATGTTATGCCTGAATTCTAAAGGGAAGAGAGTATAATGAGGCATGTCTAATCCCCCCCTTCCCATCATGGCCTGAACTAGAATTTCAGATTTACTTTGGAATGCCCTTGGCTGGGGTGGGGGTCCATTAGTCATTTGAGGGACTTCAAATTTTGTTTTAAATTTACAAATGAGAGGTCTTTCTTTCAGAGTTTTATACATATTTGAGTTATTCCATCTGAAAATATCTAGAATAAACTAATTAATAATCAAGTGAGGTCTTTTTTACTCCATTGTTTCTTTTGAATGCCTCAATAAAAAACAAATAAGAAAAACTTTGAGAGCTACAGAGGACTTTATAAAGCAACAGAACTCCCATAGCTCTAAGCCAGTAACCTTGACGTACCTCTGCCAAATACTGTAATGTCTGTGACGGGAGCATGCTGAGAGTTTACACGTGGTGTCTTGCATGGCCGGCAGCATACAGATTTCCTGCAAAGTAAGTGTCACCGTCCTGAAAGGCATATTCAATGATGCTTTGATTTAAAGCAGGCAATCTAAGGCTGTGAAGAAGCCACTAGGAAGGTGGGAAATGTCCCCGTAGGTACAAAGTTCAATACCACAGAATGTCAGGTGAGAGGTGAGATGACAGTGAAAATATTCCAACAAGACAATTCTATTGTCTATATAACCGAACGTCCTAGCTGAAGATTACTATAGGAGTTAGAGTAGAAAAAAAAAAAAAAAAAGAGTCTGTGAGAACTACATTGAAATCTATACCTTCTGAAACATGGAGGGTTTTGCCATGACACTGACCTCTTAAAACGAAAGACCAAAGAGAAACATGCTCTTCTCTGTGGAGTGAAGACAATAACATATTGTATAAGAGGGTGTTTGGGACAACAAATCCATGTCAGGGTTCTGATGCAAGATTTTTACTCCCTGTATTATTCCTCAGCAAGCAGCTGGTCCCTTTTATGAATATTAATGAATACTAAGGAACTAATGAGTCCCATGAATAAATCTGCAAAAATGGAAACATTTTTCAAGGTGAAAAGGAGCATAAGCAAAAAACAAGCGAAAGGCACAATCGCAGTATTATCCATGGTCCCTCATTGCAAATAACACATGAGCTATCTTTAAAAAAAGCTAAACCATTTTCAATATTCAAGGAGAGAATGAAAGAGAAAAGATAAAAAGTATGGTATCAAAACTCAGAGAACAATAGAATGATATACAAAATGGCTACAAGAATGAAAGCCATAGTAAAAGAAAAACAAAAAGAAATAACAAATTTATGTTATATGTGTGTATATATATAGATATGTAGCCAAAAGACAACATGTACATGAACTTGAAAGGAACACTGATATATGCCAGATAAGGATGCTATCTGGTCACAAAAGAGACTATCCATCTACATAAACATTGTTCCTGACAAAGAGGGAAAAATATAAATGGAATTGAAGAAAAACCTAGCATAAAATAAAGCTTTGCTAACACAAAGACCTACATCTTAAGTTGAAAATAATCATTGTGTTCTGGGAGAAACTGATAGAAACAATCACATAAGATATATGTCTGGCAGTGCACAGGTGGTTCATGTCTGTAATCCCAGCACTTTGGGAGGCCCAGGCAGAGGGACCACAAGGTCAGGAGAATAGAGACCATCCTGACTAACACGGTGAAACCCCGTCTCTACTAAAAATACAAAAATTAGCTGGATGTGGTGGCGGGTGCCTGTAATCCCATCTACTCAGGAAGCTGAGGCAAGAGAATCACTTGAACCTGGGAGGTGGAGGTTGCAGTGAGCCAAGATTGTGCCATTGCACTCCAGCCTGAGTGACAGTAAGACTCCATCAAAAAAAAAAAAAAGACATGTCTCAGTAAAAGTAATAAAATTGAAGAAAAAGTAACATAAGAATATACAAGAGAAAAACATTGTAAATTTTTTTGGAATAGCGTAGATTCATGTGGTTGTTAATCTTCTCTAGAATGCAGAAGGTAAAAGAATGGATACAATTTGAGAGAAAGAGAGTGTCCAAATGCATGAATCAGAGTCCTCCAGAGAAACAGAACCAATAGAATGTATAGGCAGACATTTATTTTGAGAAATTGGCAAAGGTAATTAAGAAGGCTGAAAAGTCCCGTGATCTTCCATCTACAAGCATGAGGCCCAAGGAAATCGGTGGTTTTTAGTTCAAACCCGAAAGCCTGAGAATGAGGAGAAGCAATGGTGTAAGATCAAGTCCAAGTCCAAAAGCTTGAGAACCAGGAGCACCAATGTTCAGTGGCAGGGGAAAATGGATCTTTGACGTCAAGCAAAGACCAAATTTATTCTTCTTCCATCTTTCTGTTTACTCAGCTTCTGAAGAGATTGGATAATGTCCACCCCCATTGGTGAGGATTATCATCTTTACTCAGTTTACTGAATCAATTGCTAATCTCTTCCAGAAACACCTCCACAGACACACCCAGGCACAATGTTTTACCAGCTCTCTGGGCATCAATTAGTTCACTCAACTTGTCACATAATATTAACCATCACACAAAGAATTTTATGGACTGCCAAACTGGCCCTACTCTCTAAGAGCGAGATGACACAGGATATTTTTTTTTGGTGTCACTTTGCTGGCCAGAGTCCTCAGTAGCCAATGATGCCCCTGCCCAAGCCTCACTTGGCCCAAGACTTGCTGCAGGAGGTACCCCAACCACTCAGCCTGGTGGGCTGCATTTGGCGTGCACTCCTGCCTGGATCCTGAGACCAGCCTGCATGCAGCAAGAGGGAGTGAGCGATCAAGCACAGGGTCTAGCTGGTTGCTCCAAGTGCTAGGGCAGTCATTGGCTCCATGCAGAGCTTGTGGCTAGGCCAGGTGTGTTGTAAGTGTCTTCTGTGGTGGACTATAGTGTCCAGATGAGGGGGATGTGGTGGTGACTGAAAACTCAGAGACACCAAGTGAACTGGGGTGTGTTAACAGACCTTTTAGTCCTGCTGTCCACAGCCAGACAAACAGTGGCTCCCTATCCTGTTGCTTAGCAAGTGGGAGGCGAGTGCTACAGAGTTACACCTCTGTTTGCACTTGCCATTCAGTGGGTCCCAAGTTCTTGTCCCACATCCAAGAAGAATGAGGCTAGGTTGACAGGGGGCAGGTGAGCGAGGCAGAGTTTTATTGAATGACAAACAGCTCTCAGTGGAGAGAGGGACCCAAGTTGGGCAGCCCCCTTACCCAAAGTCAGGTAATCTTCCTTCCAGCACAAAGGTGGGCAGTTCCTCTCAACTGTGGCTGATTCTGGGGCTTTGGGCTCAGAATGAGGAAGTATATGCTGATGGGGGGAGTGCAGGCTGATTTGTCAGTGAGTATGCACTAAAGGCTAAAAAAAAGGGTCCATTCAAAGATGGGCACAACATTGCAAAAAAACAATTAGGGAAGGTAGAGATATGTAAAATAGGTGAAGGGTGGGGATCAATCAGAGGAACATGCACCAAACTGGAAGAGTGCTTTTCATTCCAGTTTTTGGTTTTATTTGAGACTTGTTACTTGGTTCTCAGGCTTTAAACTGTCTTTGGTTGGAAGGTTGGGTTTCACCAGGGACCTGCCTGTTTCTGCCTAGGGCCTGCTGCCAGTACCAAATAGAAAATAATATTGTCAAGTGTGTGAAGCCTCAGGGATTATAGCACCCATGTGTTCATCTTCAGAAAACTAATTGATAAGAAAATGTAGCCAATGTTGAAGAAAATGCATTCAAACTAAAGCGATTATAAAGGGGAAACTGGTGAAGAGCCAGAGAAAAACACTGCAGTAATTTAAATTCAAAATTAAACAAATTTTTAAATAATGCATAATAAAATATAAAAATTATATAGTGGATGAAAAAATAATAGAATGCAAATATAGATTAGTAGAAAAATAGGGGTGTCATCTTATCTAATCTCTCAAATATTTCAAGATAATTTTTCTTATCTTTGGAGGAGTTTCCTAAAAAATAATATGCTTTCTTGTGAAGAATGACTTTTCTAGAGTTCAGTAATGCCTGTTCCTTCTGTTCCACTCTGGTTTCTTCTTGTTTGGTTAAATTTAAGTAAAACTAAAAGCAAAGTGTTATGTAAAAAAATATATCTCTCCTGATACCTTTTCTGTATATGTGTATATAGGCATAGAGAGGTGGCTGGAATATTGTTCACTAAATGTCATTTATTATAGGTGGGATTTTATAAATTTTCTTTTTTGTATGTTTGCATTCATAAATTAATTAAAATAGATGTATATTAATATCATTTCTAAATAATAACAAAATTCATAACTTCCCAAAAATTATAAGAAAAATATTGAGCTCAAACCAAACTGATTTAAAAAATGCTATCTTGAAAATGAAAAGACAGCAAGGTAGCAGAGCCTAAGCTTAATTTAATTTGTAACTGTAAATTTAACTCTGATCTTCAGGGAATCCTCATCTCGTGTGTGTGTGTGTGTGTGTGTGTGTGTGCGCGCGCGTGCGCGCGCGCGCACGCGCACGCATCTGTGTGCATTTAAATTGCTGGAAAATTGTTTAGGATTCTGATGAACAAATTACATCAGTATCAAGATTTCCTTCCCAAACACTGAATAAAGCTTGTATATTTCTCACACAATAAGTGTGAGAAAAGGAACAAGGAGTGATGACCAAGACAGATACTCAGATAATGCCTTTGAAACTCAAAGTAGAAGGAAGGTAGTAGTCAAGGCATGCACCATGAAATGAAGAAGACTTGAAAACCTGAAGCTAGTGCATTTGATGTTCCGATAATAAAGTCAGTCTCAGGGGACAGCAGAGTTGAAAATGAGAGAAAGGCTCGTTTGTGATGCAGTCATTCTTGCTGTCAGAGCTTTCATGGCTTTTCAGCAGACCACAAAAGGCCAATCCACTGGAATATGAATCAGATCGAGTCAAGGCCTCATAGAATAAGTAAGAGGCAGCAGACCTTCCTGTTTGGATCCTAATACCTTTTTCCACCTCAGTTACCTCTCACAGTAAACAAAAAGTCAGGGCTTCCTTTTTCTTCACCTTTGGTTATTATTCTAAGGGCCCTGGATAACTGTCAGAGATTTAATAGCAAAGTACAAACCCATGAACCAAATTTTTGAACTATGTTTCCATCAGCTGACCTATGGGTTTAAAGGTAAAACTTGGAAAAATCTGATCACTAGGCAGCAGGAAAAATAAAAGTAAAAGTGAAAGCAAAGAGATTTGCATTCCAATTTCATGCTTCACCACATGGCAAAGAAAACACTATTTTTGGTAATGCGGACAGTTAAGGCTTTCTTAAGTCAAATAAGGTTAATAAAAGTAAGAATGTTGTTCCTTCTCACCATTAATTTGCTAAATGGATTCTACTTGTGATCACATATAGATTTTTAAGGACAGAAGGAAAGTTTCCCATCCTATTATTGTCACAGGTTTGTAGAAATACTCTCACGATGGGCTTGTGACAGTCATGGATCTAGTGCCACAACTTACACTTTGCAAAACTTTTAACTCCTGCCATGGATAATTTTAATCATGCTATTCAAAGAAATTATATTGATTTGATGATTTTTTCCTCCAATTTTTTTCTTTAGCATATAGGAGACAAAACATTCTGTCCTGTACTGTTGTAGATTTTAGAAACTGTGTTTTATACTTGGAAATCTTAGGGAAGTCTTTTACACTAGAAACTCTTGAGTTTCTATACCCTCAGTTCTGCCCCAATACTTTCTGTTGTGTTACAGCTAGATTTTTGCCATATTTCAGTTACATGTTTAGGCCCTGACGGTATTTGAACTTGTGATCCTTGTCTCTAGTATCTTGGTTGTCATGTCCCATGCCATGCAACTTAATCTGGAGACTCAGCTCAAATACTTAAGTGTGAACCTCCATTCAAAGCTATCTAAGGTCAGGATCTATCTATCCATCCATCTATCTATCTACAGCTTATCGTTGTGCTATAGCATCCAATATAGTGACTGATATTTAGAAAATGATTAATAAATTTTTTAATATAAAGAAAAAAAGGAAGAATACTGGGAGCAAGTGAAGAATTCGGAAACAAATTATAATGTGCTATTTTGTTTGGTATAGTGATTCATTATAGGGTCAACTTGGCTAAGCTAGAAATAAATTTCCTCAACTCTCCTTTTCTAGATGAAAATGTTTGGATAACTCCTGGTAGAGAGGCCACTACTGTCCCATGAACATCTTTATCAGCTGTCCATTGAGATCCACAATGGCATCTGGGGATTAACTGACCACTTTTGACAGTGTTCAGGGGAGGTTATTTAATGTCTTTTCTCAGATGCTCCAACTTCCTTTTTATGACCCTTCTTTCTGCAGGTTCTTCAATAATTGTGTACCTCTTACTTCTTTAATAAATCCCCCATTCCATAATAATGATAGTGTTCTTTCCTTGATCTAACCCTGACTAATACAAGTTTATTGTTGCCACATAAAATCCTGAAATGCATAAAAAATTTCAAAAGTAAGGTGTAACTTTCTATAGTGTATATTCCTTATTCTCTCTTCCCATCTCTCATGTTCTCTCTTATACACATACCCATTTTGGATGTACTTGGGTCAGGCTTTTCCATCAAGATTTTATGAAACCTTATTTGCTTGCCAATTTTGATGAAGTAGTAGTTAGATTTACACAAAAATTCTCTTTCTTATTTACATAATGTACAATATGTTCATAGCCAGGCACTATTTTCATGCATAATTGGTCAAATGAGAAATCAAATAAAAACATGTGAATAGTTTACTTCTGTGAGAGCATTCTGGGTTCTGGGTCTTTCACAAAATTATCCTGACCTCTCTATTCTTTTCCTGAAGGACACAGTAGGTGGCAGATGAAAAAATATATTCCTAATGACATCACAGCTTGGAATGTATCTAAAATCTGTTAATTTCCCATAATGCATTGAATAGTTTTAATCTGAATTTTGCTGATATTTTGATGAGCCTATGTACATTTCAATTTCTGAGCTTGTTATAGAACAAAGAATTCAATGAGCATGGTATTTGCATTCTCAGGACATATTTTATTGAACTTAAACATGGCTGGGTGCTCTGGTTTTATTGTAGAATTGATACAGTATCATTTTCATACATGCTATGACTTTCATGGTATTTGAAGTTTTGATTGTCACATATCTGCCATTGTCATTATAAGCAGGGGAAATTCCTTTCTGTTTCCCTCTTTTATTTCTTTTTAACCTGTCTTCTCAAGTTCTTTCCTTTCTGCCACCCTCCATACCTCTATTCTATTAATTTCTTTTTTTCAGGTTTGTCATTGTTGTTTTTTGATGTGTTTTCTAGTTGGGAATAACAAAGCATCTTTACATCCTTTTAATCATTATTTCTTTTCCTTATTAATCTATGTATATACCATCATGACTTTATGAATGACCATGCTAGAAATGTTTACAGCAATCCTTATATAACTACACTATGTTTCTAAATAGAATAAGAACAAATTTTAGTTTATAATTTCCTAATTAATGATATCTCATCTTTATTGGGTACATTTGAGTAGTGCAATTCTGCTAAGAGGGAAAAAATAAGTAGTAGGAAATTATTTGTATTACTGTATATTATCTATCTGCACATTTTAGTTAAGGAGTTTGTTACTCAGATAGTTAATGATGATCCATGTGTTTTGACAAAGTGAATTATGAATTTTAAAATTATTTGATAAAATATGCCTCATCTATTCAGTGGATCTGGGTAACATTCTAATTTATTAGAAATATATTGGCCTCATATTAGTATATAATATTTTATCAAATAGAATATAGTAAGTAAAGATTGAAATGAAGTTCAGGGAACTAATTTTTAGGACCTGAGTAATGTATTACCTTTTTTTTTTTTTTAACAATGGTCGTGAATGTGATTCTAATGCTGTTAATCCTTTGGTTTTGCTGTCTGTAGATGAAATAATACATATTTCTTATTGTGAAAGATTTATTTTCTGCACCATTATAATCGAGTCAATCAATAAAATGTAATGTTCCCCTAGGCATTCTGCTATGCACAACACATTTTATCAACAAGTGCACATTAACAAAACAACTGAATCCCATGATAGATGACATATTACTTTAGAAATTTAAAGTAATAACCATAGCATATAGTCTGACAATTAAGTAGCTAAGTCTATTTTTACACAAAATTATTTAGACATTTACAATCTTGATTCTAAATATAAGATTCCTAAATATAAAATGTAGCTACTATTAAGATTTTTCAAATATAGGTCAGGTACGGTGGCCACAGCTGTAATCCTAGCACTTTGGGACACCAAGGTGGGTGGATAACCTGAGGTCAGAAGTTCAAGACCAGCCTGGACAACATGGTGAAACCCCGACTCTACTAAAAATATAAACATTAGCTTGGCATGGGTGGCACACACCTGCAATCCCAGCTACTTGGGAGGCTGAGGCAGGAGAATGGATTGAACTCAGGTGGCAGAGGTTACAGTGAGCCAAGATTGTACCACTCCAGCCTAGGCCATAGAGTGAGACTCCATCTCAAAAAAATATATATATAATATAATATTGTTGCTATCAAGTTAATGATGACAATTTTGCACATTATATACGTAGTGGTCTTTCATTTTCCATATAATGAAACATTTTATGTTTGGATGATACCAGAGTATTTAACTTTTGCTATCACATATCCATTTTATTAAATACTCTGTCTTATTATACTAATTGTTTTCTCTCCTATTTCTGCTTTCATTCTTTTACATTGATATGTGTATAATTAAGTAACCCAAGTATTTGTATTTATGTTATAAAATATTTTTCCAAATGTCAACTAATATCAAAGATCATGAGGCCACTTTCATCTTTAGTGTAAGTTTGCCCATATTAAATTTTTCATCATGTAAACTGGATTTATACTGAATTTTAAATTATGTTTCAAGATTTTTTTTTTTTCTTTTTTTTTTTTTTTTATTGCATTTTAGGTTTTGGGGTACCAAGATTTTAAAATTCAAAGTATAACTTTTGTTGAATATATGTTTATTTACAAAAATAAAACAGTAAAAGGAAAAAATTATTCAGGCATATTATATATGAATATCAAGCCAGCAAAATATTGTTTTTTAAAAATATGTTTCCTAGTATGGGAGCATAGTCATGATTTACTGAAGATTACACAGCAGGATACACAATTTGATTTTGTTTGTATTGAAAAAGAACTATATACTTAGATCTTGCTAATATTTATCCTTGGGTGGTAGGATTATTTTCAGGGTTCATTGTCTTTATTTATTCTTATTGAAATAGTATTTTTTTAAAAAAATAAAATTTATTTTTATATTGGGACAGGATTTTTGTTATTTGGATGTATGACCTATTTCTTAGTAACCCAGGATTGAAGCTGTAGAGTGAGCATAATTAAAGTAGAAGAATGTCGTCTACTTAGGACTGTCTAGGTGACTTCCCCTTATTTAAGCTACTTCAGGATGTGATTCTTGTTAGTGATTGGGGTGCACATTCATTTTCTATTGCTGTTATAACAAATTACAACACATTTGGCCCCTTGAAACAACATCCATTTATTAACTTAGAGCTTCTCTAGGCAAAAAGTTCAAGTAGGCTAGGCTTGGGTCTCTGCCTGGGATCTCACAAGGTCAAAATTGAGTTAACTAGCCTGGGCTCTTATCTGGAGGCCCCGGGAAAAATCTGCTTTGAGGCTTATTCAGGATTCTAGCAGAATTCATTTCCTTCTGCTTTTCTTCTGGACCCCTCTACCATTAAGTGTACTAGGACAGGTAAAGCCCTGCTGTGAGTGTAGAAGCATAACCAGGCATCCATAACTGAACCCCCTTTGAGGTTCTATCTTTCAAAGGTAGCCCACTATAGAGGGAGTGCAATCTGGACTATTTTTCACCATCTGAAAGCAGGCAGTCCTATGTTATGCTTATAACTAAGCAGAAGAGTCTGTCAAATTCAGACTGAAGTAGCAGCAAGCCAAAATACCTGCAGATGTAAAGCTTCATACCTTTAAAGGTTCCATAATTAAATGGCATTTTGATCTACATCTGTTTAACTTGTTTGACTCTCACTTGTTGCTGAACTTAGAAATAAGCCCAATACTTCCAAACTTTGCTAGTTGAGTAACTTGAACATTTCAACCCAACCACAGTTGATGAAACTCTGGGATATCAACTTAGGCAACCAAGAGATAAAACAAGTGATTAAATAAACCCATGCCAATTCTGGAATTCACAGTGAGGTATGCTTTTCCTCATGAACTGGGTAGCATTTCTGCTTTCTAGGACACCATGTTTTCCAGGATCAGACTGTATGAGCATTTGAATAATTAGCTGTGAGCTTTATTGACATGTTTGGATTTTTAAGAAAGCAGACCAGATTAGTTTGAGAGACATTTCATATAGGTCATGGGAAATTTTGATGCAATGTTTCAGTTCTGTGTTAATTTCCTTTTTACAGTTTAGAATCAGAATTTGGGTATGAGACCTCGCTTTGTCATTTAATATATGACTTTATTTGTCTTTTCTAAGCCTCAATAGATTAATGTCTAAAATAGATGAATAGTAATATTGCCTGCTTAATAAAGAAGTCAAGAGGATTAAATAAGATGATGCATATAATAGTATTTAACTTACTTACTGTCAAATAATAGCTTTGTGTGTGTATATGTACATATATGTATATATATGTGTATTTATATATAGACACATAAGTGTGTATGTGTCTGTGTGTATATATATACATATATGTGTGTGTGTGTGTGTGTGTGTGTGTGTGTGTGTGTATTCTACCCCATCCAGAGGCTCAGGGAACATTTTATTTCCTAGTATCAATTATTGGCCTCTAGTAACTGTTCTTTTTTCATATTAGTGTATTCTTATTTCATTTTCAGATTTATTTGTAGAATTTGTTCTGTTCTTAATCATCAATCATATTTCAGTCACATTATAATAATTTGGTTACCTTATTTGGACATGAGTGACTTGCTTCCCTCTTTTAAAAATTCTATTTCCTCTCTTACATGATTTCGTAGAAACATAAATTTTTCTTTCTGTACTTCATCAAACCTGTAATTTTATTTCTGTGTAAAGAACAATGCCCATGTTGTTTACTGCAATATGTAACAACCAACACAATGTCAAGCGTGTAGTTGGTGTTCAATAAATCTTGAATAAAAAGAGTAAATGAATGAATTAATGGATGCATTAAAACCTTTCTAATCGGATTATATCTTGCTGCAATCTAAAAATACATTATTTCAAGTTTGGGGGTACTCTTTACTATTTTTCTTCCAGATTCACTGGTAAATGATCTGAGTAATATTAGCTTGGGATCATGAATTCAGATGCTTACAAGGTCCAAAAAGTCATATAAAGAATGTAAAATAGGCCATGAGTAAATGACAAATGGCAATTGACATTCTGTCTCCTTATCGGGGAGGCAGTAAATTGTGGTAGGAATTGTGGTAAGTGCAAAGGCATGCCCTGTGTAAACATGAGAGACCCTTCTCAGCAATAGCTGATCTTTGCTACATAAAAATTCAAGTCTGTAATTATCAAATTGCTCAAGAGAAGTCAGAAAGGTATCTTTTTTTATGAAATAACTTGTTTTTTTTTTAATGGTATGAACAAATTAAAACATAAATACTGCACCATCATTTTGTTGGCTGACCTAAGTTGTGCTGTTAGATGTGACACAAAAATCCCTGGGTTTTGCTTCTGGCTTAGCCAATCAATTGCACAGTTCTCCTTTCAGTTATATAGATCAATGTATTCTGACATAATGTTTAGTAGCACGTACCCAGTGGGCAGTGCTCACTGTCAAAAATTATGTGTGAATAAGATCAGTGTGGGTTGTTTACCCTATTTAGAATATCTGATTGGCTTAATTCCCACCCGATGAGTTTTCAAGTCAACTTAATTTTCTAATTCTTCTTTCACTTTTAAAGCCACAAAATATTAAAAAAGAAAATGTAGCCTTTCCAAAACGATCAAAAAATATTCCTAAAGCTGTACTGTGAGCCATGTGTAGATACTCACATCAGCATCATTTGCTGTTGTGGCTGTTGATTTGGAAGATGTGCTCCCTTCCTCAGGAGAGAATTTTATTTGAAAGGCCTTTTTTCCTTCCTCTGCTACATTGCACCGGTACGAGTCTCTCAGCCCTCAAACAGCTGATCCCTGGGACAGCACGTTTGTAGCTCCAGAACCTCCTCAGATTTTCCTCAGGGGTGAGGAATGCAGAAGAAGAAGAACGGTGGTGGGTGGTAGTAAAGACTCATCGCTTTGGCTTCAAGCAGAACCTCCATTGGTTTATGCTTCCTCATACATTTATTTATTTATTTGTTTATATTTTTTATTATACTTTAAGTTCTGGGGTACAAGTGGAGAACGTGCATGTTTGTTACATAGGTAAACGTGTACTTGGTGGTTTGCTGCTTCCATCCCCCTGTCATCCATATTAGGTATTTTTCCTAATGCTATCCCTCCCCAATCCTCCACCCCATGCTATCCCTCCCCAATCCTCCACCCTATGCTATCCCTCCCCTAGACCCCTCACCCCCGACAGGCCCCAGTGTGTGATGTTGGCTCCCCGTGTCCATGGGTTCTAAGTGAGTGAATACATTGTTTATTCAGGTATGATTCCTTTACTATCACAATCTCTCTCTCTTTTGTGTTTTTGGTACAAAATAAATGTATTGCCAAATAAATTTGTAGTCAATAAAAGACATTATTTTTTATAGCAGCTTTAGGTTCACAGCAATACTGAGGAGTAGAAGGTATAGGGATTTCTTGTATATCACCTGCCCTGGAGCTAAACATCTACTACACATGGACATGAAGATAGGAATAAGAGGCCCTAGGGACTAATAGAAGGAGGAAGTAGGGAGGGGAATGCAGGCTGAAAAAGGGCCTACGAAATGCTATGCTCATTACCTGTGTGAGGAGATTATCCATACCCCAAACCCCCACGTCATGCAAAAGATCCATGTAACGAACCTTGAAATGCACCCACTGAATCTAAAATAAAGTTGAAATTATTCTTTTCAAAAGGGATTGACCCCCTTAAATGTTGATTGTGAAGGTGCCTCATCCATATTATTGACGAAAAGTCTCCAGTAAATAATAAATAAATAACTGCAAGTGAGTGGCAGTGGCAGAAAGCAGGCAAATCCTGGGCAGACGGGGGCAGGTCCTGGAGCAATCCCCACCTTTAGGCTAAAAACAGTCTGAAATCTGCCACCCAGAGTGAAAACTTCGATTCCTGTTCATCTGCTCTTTCTTGATTGGTTCTTTCTGAATGTTTTTTAAGCAATCAAATGTTCCCTTTTCCAAAGTTATCTAGGACCTGCTCCTCCCCATCCTGTCCCCATAAAAGTCCCAGACCCAACCACAGTGAGAGAGAAAAAAACCCACCAAACTTCAGGTCTGTGACCCACTCTTGTGTCACCTCTCCACTGAGAGCTGTTTTGTTGCTCAATAAAATTATTCTCTGCTTTCCTCACTCTTCTATTGTCAGTGTGATCTCACTCTTCTTGGATGTGGGAGAAGAACTCTGCACCTACTGAGCATGGGTACAAAGAAGGCTGTCACCTCGTGACCCTCTGCCCTCTGGTGGGGGGCAGCTGCTATACATGAAGGAAGACGTGGAGGGGCAAGCCAGGCCCAGGAGCTGTAGGCCAGAGCAGAACAAGGGCTGACGGTGCTGAGGACAGCCAGAATAAAAGAGCTGATTAGTACTCTGTAACACCCCCTCTGGGGCCTCAGGGTCGTGGGCACCCCTGCCTGGGCGTCACCGCCTTCCCCTTGTCTGGACACTAGAGTCCAACCACGGGAGTGGCTTCCAATAGGCCTGGTCCAGCCGCAAGCACCTCTGTGTCGGCACTTGGAATGCGGACTAGACTCCACACTCACTTGCTCACATATCCCCTCCCACCAGGTGCTGACCCTGCAGCTGCAGTGGCCCCAGGATCGAGCTGGAGTCAGGGACTGGGTAAAGGTGTCACTGGCTTGTGGTTTCTGACTGATAAGTGACTGAGAAAAATCCTGTATCACTTTAAAAGCGTTATCTCCAGGATATTTTACTCTCTTTGTTATGAACTACTCCTAAGGCTCCATTTCTCACCTGTAAAATATTCACATGGTGTATTTCTTTTCTTCCTTTTCCTTTTGTTTTGAGATGAAGTCTTGCTCTGTCTCCCAGGCTGGAGTGCAGTGGCGGGATCTCGGCTCACTGCAACCTCTGTCTCCCGGGTTCAAGTGATTCTCCAGCCTCAGCCTCCCAATTAACTGGGACTACAGGCCCATGCCACCACGCGTGGCTAATTTTTGTATTTTAGTAGAGACGGGGTTTCACCTTGTTGGCCAGGCTGGTCTCAAACTCCTGACCTCATGATCCACCCATCGGTCTCCCAAAGTGCTGGGATTACAGGCATGAGCCACTGTGGCCGGCCTTCATGGTGTATTTCTTAGTTGCCCCAAATTACAGTAAGTGGGTACTTTTTTTTTCCAAATGTGTTCTACTTCCTTAGTGGTCAGGGAAATGAAGATTAAAACTTCAGATAACATTATCTACACTATTAATTTGTGTAAATTTTCAAAATAATTTCATGTAGCATTTGGAAGGTTTGAGTAGTTGATATACTCAAAATTTCCTAATAGGAGTATATATTGGAAAAATTCTTTGAGGGTAATTTAGCAAAATGCATTGGGTTCCTTAAAAGGTTTCATAATTTTGGTCTCAGCAAGTCTACTTTTAGTGATTCATTCTAAAATAATACATTTTATAAAGAAATACATTTAAAAAAAGAAGAAGAAGAGAATTCTGCATAAGGATGTGTATTGCAGAATTTTTAATATACTGAAAAATTTGAAATGATGTAATATATTCTTATAGAAGATTTATTAGTTTAATTGTTATAAAATCAAACTATGTAATACTAATATTCTTTACATATTAGATAAAAATAAAAGAAGAAAAACATGGAATTATACTGTAATATCAGTTTTGAATTTAATATTTTTCTTAAATCAAGTTATGTGCAAACAATTTATAGAAGTTTCCCCTAAGAAGGAGAATTATGGGTAATGACAAATTCTTCATTTTTAGTTTTCTGCTTTTCCTAGACATTCTACAATAAACATATTTTTGATAGCCTCCCCTAACCTACAAAAAATAGGATGTTACATAAAAGTGATTAAGAACCAATAAAAAGATGAACCAAAAGGGAAATTGTGTATCTAACTATTTTGTGTAGCTTTAATTAATGATGACCCAATTAAGTTGTGGAATATGTAGGTTTTCATGAAATGGACTCTTGTATCAATGGGTTCTAGAACTGAAGAGGCTCTCTCACTGTGAGGGGCACACACAATGGAGTCACTTTGCCAAAGACGTCAGGACTGACTGATGTCCTATTCCAAATTTGTTACCATGGCTCCAGTTGTTATTTTACTGCAGGTATTAAACTGTATATCTTTACCATCAAAGTGGTATATGTTCTTAAAGGCCACAGGTCCCAAAACAAGAGACTTTTCAACAAGGCAACTGACTAAAAAACACTTTTGTCAGAACTTTAAGTAAAACCTGTGCACAAAATGAAACTAGAAAATGTTTGGAAAGACTTCCAAAAATATCACTTTTGTTCAATAACCTTTGATTTTTTTTTGTTATTTGATATCTACTTATAACTGACACCATGATGAATTCAGTTAGTTATAGAACACATTTAATATATAATTTAATTAAATTTCCAACGCAGTAGGACATCTATTATTCTGAGGGAGAAAAAAGTCCAAATTCACTGAGGTTGATATATGCATCAGGATATTCTTGAAAGAATAATTCCGAATTCTTTTTGCAAGTCTGACTTCAAAGCATCACTGTTAGATAAAGCAAGGAGGAGTGTAATTAAAACCAATTAAATTCAAACAAAAGCAAAATTGTTTAAGTATATTCATCATCCAGTTGGAATCTTATTATGAAATTCATTTCTTCCTAGTTTCAATGAACATCAATTTGTTAGTTAAGAATACCTCTTATGGTGAGAGCCTGGTGGGAAGGAGATTATACCACTGCAGAACTCTATTACTTCTGAAACCTTAAAATAAGAGGGACAATGAAAAACACAGCTTCTGATTAAAACCACAGATGCTAATATGTTTATAAATTTGTCCCCAATGACAAAGATCACCAGGTATGTGGCATTTACCATTATGTACCTGAACATACCATGTGTACATATTGGCTTACTATAATTGTATTTTATCTTGTCTTGTTTTTACAACTTCTCATGACTTTATTCCTTAAATCATTAACCAACTGGAGTGAAGGCAATAACATTTTTAACGCTTTTGTTTCTCTCTGAATATTTTACAATTTTATTTTTAAAATAAATTTTATTTTATATACTTAAGGTATACAACATAAGATACATGTACACACACATACTCTCTCTCTTTATATATATATATCCAAATGGTTATTATAGTGAAACAAATTTACATATTCATCATCTTACAGTTACTCATAATCCCCCCCTGTGGCAAGAGCAGTCATAATCTACTTATTTGGCAACATCCTGAAGTCAATACTTTAAGTATTGTTCAATGTTGGGCATTAGATCTTTAGATTTATTCATCTTACACCAGCTACTTTTCATCCTTTGACCTACATTTCCCCAGTCCCTCACCCACTCCCATAGCCCCTGTCAACTACTGTTTTATTCTCTCTTATATTTTATTTTAAAAATTTCCACATATAAGTCAGATCATGCAATGTCATACAATTTTTTTTTGTGTGTGTGTCTGTCTTATTTCATTTAGCATAATGTCCTTTAGGTCCATCCATGTTGTGGCAAATGGCAGAAGCACCTTTTTAAAGGCTATATACTATTCCATTACATATCTATACCACAGTTTTTTTAAAATCTCTTTGTTGACAGACACTTATGTGTTTTAAAGTTGCAAAGAACGTGGAAGCGTAGATATATTTATGTGGTGGTATTTTTATTTCTCTTCTGTATATACCCAGAAAAGGGACTGCAGGGTCATATAGCAACTCTATTGTTTAATATTTTTAGGAACCACCATACTGTTTTTGATAATGGCCACACCAATCTATATTTCCACCAGCAGCATACAAGGGTTAGCTTTTCTTCATACCCTTACCAACATTTGTAATCTGTCTTTTGGATAATAGCTGTCCTAATAGGTGTGAGGTAATATCTCCTAGTGGTTTTGATTTCCATTTCCCTTTAAATAAATTTTTTGGAGGATGGAGTTAGTTACTTAAAAATTATTATGTTCTTTCAGTTATATCATGTTTCCTGGCTTTTTATGTTTCTTGTTGTCCTTGTGTTGATATCTACACATCTGGTGGAAGTCACCTCTTCCAAATTTTATGCTGTGGCTTCCCTAGGGAAAGATTTTCACCTGTGGATGGGTCTTAGGGTATTGATTGGGCAGGGTGATGTAGGTCTGGTTCTAAAGGCTGCAGTGGCATAGTTGCTGTTCAGCTTCTTCTGCTGTGATCAATGTTAGCTATGAATGTGGGTTCCTCAGTGGCCTAGGCTGCAGGTGTTTGTGATGATAGTGGCAGAAGCATGTGCTGTTAAGAATCCTCAGTGACAATGGCAACTGGGGTCCTTTTGTTCTTATTTTCCCCACACTGGAGAGTTTTAGCTGAGAGGGTCCTTCTTGGCATTGAGTGTTATTACATGGCCCATAAGCAGCTGTGGTGGCACTGGGATCCTGGTTGCAAGTACTCAGAATAGTTGTGAAGCCTGAGTGCTGGGATCAGGATCCCCTAAACCTACTTTTGCATCTGGGACTTGGGGTGCAGGTTTACTCTTTGAGGCATGAGTAGATGCAGATTGCCCACAAAGCTAAAGTCTGTGATACTAAAGCACATCTCCAGAGCTTGGGCCCAAGAGGTTTGTTTGTAACTAGGACTCTAACCCTGTGGGCAGGACACAGCATTAGCCTGACTTCTGAGAGGGAACATGTTCTTTAGGCTTGGGCCCTGAGGAGCAAGGCACAGCTGTAATTTGGAAGGCAGAGCCAACAGTACATAGCAGCAACTCAGACCCTGGGGGATCAAGCAACACACAGTGTTCATTCTGGACCCTGGAATAATTTAGACTTCTGTGAAGCTGCCTCAACAGTGGCAAAGAATCAGAAATGGTGGAACATTGCTGTGGCTTGGACTGTGGTGGCCAGGGAGCAGCACAGCAACAAATCCACCCCCTGGAGAGACAAGCTGCCTTAGCACCTCTGGCTCTGGGGGCCTAGTCCAGTTCTAGGGCAGCAGGGTGCCACCTTTGTTTGGCCTGGAAGGCAAAGTCCCAGCTCAGTGAATGCTCTGTTTCCCTGCGATGTAGGGTGCCTTGTCAGCTCAGCTATGGCAGCTTGTCCAAGGCACCAACTCTCTGGGAGGTGGCGAATTGCTTCAGCTCAGGTACCAGGAGATACATCAAGCAGCCTTGGTAAAGATTCCCTGGGAGGCAGAGCATTGTTTCAACTCAGGCAGCTGGGAGGGTGACTGCTCTGAGTTGTTCCGATTTTCCAGTAGCTAGGGTACCATTTCAGCTCTGAGGGATGTGACTTTAGGCAGAATCAATGATTCCCTCTCAAGTGGGGTGCTGCTTCAGCTCTGGTGCCAGGATGTCTGACTGCTTTGGGTAGCCAAGGCACTATTTCTCCAAGAAGCAGGGTGCCAGTATTGTTCCGGTTCTGAAGGGCAGGGCTCAGCAGTGACTAAGGGGGGTGAATGGAGCAGCTTTGCTGCAGCTTGGCTCTAGGGGATGCAGTGTAATGGCAACTCAGCCCAGATGGCTGACCTCTAGGCAGGTGTGGTGCAGCAGGGACGAAGCCCTGGGGATGAAAAGTGTTCAATGCCGGCTCATCCCTGGAGCAAGACACACTCCAGCAGTTATTCTGGTTCTGACATGGCATAGTGTAGGCAATGCCAGCCATGGAGGACTGGACACAGCACTGGCTTGTTCTCTGGGGGAAAGCACAGTCTTGCGAGCCTCAGGCACCTGCCTCAGTTGGGCTTAGTGTCTGTGAGGATGGTGAGAGTCCCATTGGCAAGGACTACAGGTGACTACGGTGTTGGTGAGGTTGTTGGGGTCCTCTTGGTTACCTTTTCCCCATAGGGAGAAGTCCATCCTGGGTCTGAGCTGATACCAGGTGGGGAACTGGATGTTAGAGGTCATGTGTAGCTTTTGTTTTTTCTTGTGGCCAACCTGGGTTTCTGTGCTCTACAGTGTTTCTGCTATTCCTTTGGTGTACTCTGGAGCTCTCCTTTAGGTATTTTCATCAAAAGGTAGCTATTTATTTGTTGTATTGGCTGTCTTTGTGTGGGGGATGAGCACTAGGGGCTTCCAGTCGGCCATCTTGCTGACATCATGTCTCCATAACTATATTTAAAAATGAATGCTATAAAGAGCAATTTTTGTAGCCAGAGGGAATACAAAAATAGATCAGTTGGTAGTTATAGTAAGTGGCAAGCAGCAGGTTGCAAAAATCATCATTTCAAAAAATGAATGCTCTTCTTAGACCACTTTTAGTCTCTTGGTCAACAACTCAAAAATATATTTTCACTTTTGGGGAAACCCTGCCATACTACAATATCCAGATACAAGAGCACAGTAGATAAGTCTTTGTACTGAGGTCATACTAACAAATGTGCACTGTGTTTGCAGGGTGCATTTTTTTTCTCGTCTGGATTTTAAAACAAAGTTGTTTCACTCTTTTCTCAAGTATAGTAAATTCTTTTTAAATCAAAGGGAGAAATAAGCTTTTCTTTTTTATTGGAATATGAAAGAAATAACATTCCACATAAAAGAAAGCCAGGGAACATTCAATGTCAAGAACTGTCCTTGTGGAATACATTGTATGGAAGACTGAGTGACCACTGGAATTACAAAACAAAACCACAACAAAAACAAATAAGCAAATATTAAAACAGCAGCAACTAGTAGTTTTACTCTTATTAGGAAATTGATAGCCAGAAAAAAACACCAAAAAGGACAATGTTTTGTTGTTGTCGTTGTTGTTGTCGTCTGACATGTATTCTTCAGCAATTCATGCACTGATATGTTGTTAAAAAATGTGTAACATGTGTTAGGTAGAAGACCCTCTTTTTCTATTGTTTGGAATAGTTTCAGAAGGAATGGTACCAGCTGCTCTTTGCACCTCTGGGAGAATTTGGCTGGGAATCTGTCTGGTCCTGGGCTTTTTTCAGTTGGTAGGCTATTAATTACTGCCTCAATTTCAGAATGTTATTGGTCTATTCAGGGATCTAGAAGCAGAAATACCATTTGACCCTGCAATTCCATTACTGGGTATAAACCCAAAGGATTATAAATCATTCTGCTATAAAGACACATGCACATGTATGTTTATTACAGCACTATTCACAATAGCAAAGACTTGGAATCAACACATATTCCCATCAATGATAGATTGGAGAAAGAAAATATGGCACATAAACACTGTGGAGTACTATGCAGCCATAAAAAGAATGAGTTCATGTCCTTTGCAGGGACACGGATGAAGCTGTGAACCATCATTCTCAGCAAACCGACACAAGAACAGAAAACCAAACACCACATGTTCTCAATTATAAGTGAGAGTTGAACAATGAGAACATATGGACACAGGGAGGGGAACATCACACACTGGGGCCTGTTGGGGGTTATGGATTAGGGGAGAGACAGCATTAGAAGAAATACCTAAAGTAGATGATGGGTTGATGGGCACAGCAAACCACCGTGGCATGTGGATACCTGTGTAACAAACCTGCAGGTTCTGCACATGTATCTCAGAACTTAAAGTATGATAAAAAAAAAAGGGTAACATATTCTATAGTATTATACATATTGGAGTTTGTTATTAGCCAGACATATGGCTGACAAATCCCCTAGAAAAGACTAGTAGTGCCCAAATGCACAGTCAACTGGTGATGAGGGGTGGGAAGGAGAGTAATAATCAACATCTCAATTATTTTCAGAGCTAACATTCTTTAAAAAATCACTCATAACCTGATTCTTGACATTGCTATTCTTTATTATATAATATTTGGTATGTCTTTTCTTAGACTACATTAATTATGTAGAGAAAAGCAGAAAAATTAAAATGCAATTCACTATTTGTTGATCATAAATTTAAAAGGGTAGAATGTTAGAAGGACCCTCAGGTGTGTGGTGGCATCTATTACTTGTCAGCAAAGAAAAACGAAGTCCAGTCAAGACGGTTAATTTGCATCAAGTCATGCAGTGTAATAAGCAGAATACTGGCTCCTGAAAGATGTTTACCTCCTTATCTCTGTAAAAAATCTTGTCAAAATTCATATGGGAAAAGAGCTTTGAAGATGTGATCAAATAAAGGATCAGTAGGTGCAGAAATGATTCTTGGTTACCTGTGTGGGAACAATGTAACATGTCCTTATAAGAGAGAGATAAGATAGAGCTGGAGAGTAAGAGATATGATTAGAGAAGCTTTAAAATGAAAACAAAAATGGCATCTCCCTCCAGTCTACAGAAGGATTAGAGTCTTGCTGACCCATTCTGAATTTCTGATACTGAGATAACAAATTCTCATTGCTTTAACACACTGAATAGTTTATGGGAAGTACTTCTACAGTCATAGGAAATTAATACAAGGAACTATGAAGTTGTGTAAGCATTAACAAGGTTTTTATTGGTACATATAAACAACCCAACCGAATACAATACCACTTAATATAATGACATGTAAAATTATCTCCCTTTTAAAAACGGTAATAGCTTGATGTCTTTAGTAAGATATTAGCTCCACAGTTTTCAGTTATGTAACATTTTAAAGACATACTTGATCTATCTAACCTTAGCCATACTACAAATGACTGCAGGCTACCTCTCTAATTTTTAGATAAAACAACATATACATAAGCAAAATAACATATATTAGTTGAAACCGTAAGAAATGACCAATTTTCTAGCATTTTTGACATCTAGAAATGGCAATTTTGTATGGTTCTATACCATGAATGCCTGGGGCAGACTCTATAGCATGTTGTCTACCTGCGCCCTAAGTGAAGGATTTGGTGCTCTGGTTCCTGGGAGTGAGGTAAGCAACTGACTGTCAGCCCCTAGTATGAAGTCACACAGCACCTGGATCTGATGACTGGCTAATGCAGTAGTATAAAGTCTTGGCCATCTTGCCCCAATTGGGAACAATTCTAAAAAGCTATTCTAGCTCCAAAGATTCCCCTGAGTTGAGCAGATGCGGTTGTGAGAGCTACATCACAGTTTAATTCCTATCATTGCCTAGCACTGCCTCCTTTTCCACAGGGTTATTCTAAGGGCATTCCTGAATAAACATCCCACGTTGTTACTTCCCAGAGAATCTAATATGTAGTGAGGCGAAACAGTGTTTCATCTTACAACATACAACATTTCATAAAAGTACAAAATCCTAATATTGTGTCTGGGCTAATATGATGCCATGGCATACCTGGGGAATCACCATCCGGGGTCAAGCTTCTTTGGGAAGTATTGTTCCAGCAGGTCTATGACATATTTATTATGGAACTGTCAATTGACTGATAATGTATTAGGATGTACATGAGAGCATTCATTGTGTTTTATGGGGTAGTAATAAAAATAATCAAGGTTGTCTAATCTTGCTACCCTTCTCTTTGTGCTTCAGTTTCTGATCCATACAAAGTGGATAATAATTATGACTGCTACTTATCTGCTGAAGTAATTGGAGGTGTTTTCCTGCCCACTGCACAGACAAAATCAATTCTCTAAGATCATTGCACTGCAGTAAAGAAAGAGTTTAAATGTTGCAAGGTCAGCCATGTGAAGGAGTAGAGTTATTGCTTCAATCAATCTCCCTGAAGACTTGGAGTTTAGGGGTTTTCAAGGATAGTTTGGTGAGTAGGGGACTAGAGAATGGATGCTGGTGATTGGTCATGGACTAAACCACAGGAGTGTGAAAAACAGTCCTCATGCAGAGTCTACCTCTGGGTGTGGGGCACAGGGGTTGAGTCGGGAGTCTACATGTGGTTGACTGGTTGCCAGAATGCAAAAATCTAAACAAAATATTTCAAAAGACCAATTTTAGGTTGTACAGTAGTGATGTTATCCACACAAGTAATCGAAGAAGTAACAAATCTTGTGGAACAATGGCTTGTTATCATTTAACTATGCCTATATCTTAGCAGAATTCAGGCCTCTGTCATAAGCCCAACGTTGTGTCCTTTCATCAGTTTTATAAAGGCAGCTTAGTCTTGGGAAGAAATAGTATTGTCCTTGCTTTAAGGTTAAACTATAAAATACATTTCTCCCCAAATTAGCTTGGCCTACACGCAGGAAAGACCAATGACAGCTTGAGGAATAGAATAAGATGGAGTCAACTATGTCAGATTTCTCTTACTGTTGTAATTTTGCAAAAGCAGTTATACCACTGACTGTGATGTTGTAAGCATTACATGAATTAGTACATGTAAGCTCTTTAAATGGTTGCTGGTACTTAGTAACCAGTAAACAAATGTTAGGTATTAGCTATTGTTTTCTAGTACAATGTTCAAAGAATTTTTCTTATATAGCAGTTCTTGTCCATGAGGGATATGTTCTCAGACCTTCTGTCGATGCCTGGAACCTCAAAGAATACTGAACCCCAAAGATATATAAATACCTATGCTAAGGTTTAATTTTTTTCTCTACATACATACCTATGATAATGTCTAATTTAATTAAGTATGAGCTAATCTGGCACAGCATGTTGCCATTAATCAGACATGTTTCCTGTTCATGTCTTCCATCTACAATTTTAATGCCTCTTCCATCTTAAGTGCTTATACACTTGCCATAACTTCTGCAGTTTGAGATATGACAGCAAAGCTAGCACAGATTTCCCTTTTCTTCTCACAATTTTACAGTTAGTAGATTCCTTCTTAATGCAGATCTTAGCAACTTCAGCATAGGATTATTTTTCTTTTATTAACAAGTGGAGAATTTTTACCTTTTCACATAAAGGAAGAACTTCAAGCCTTCTTTTTGGCATATCATAAGAGTGAGCTTGCATCACTACTTTTGCACTTTCCAGACATTATTAAGTAAAATAGTAGTTACCTGAACTCAAGTGCTGCAATACAGAAACCATTAATCTGATAACTGAGACCACTGCTAAGTAACACTCAGAAGATCATGTACAGCGTGGATACCCTAGAGAAAGAGATGATTACTGCCTGAGAGAGACAGAGTGGGATAGCATGAGATTTTATCAGGCTACACATAATGGTATGCAATTTAAAATGTATGAATTGTTTATTTCTAAAATTTCTACTTAATGTTTTTGAACGGTGTTTGACCATGATAATGAAAAAGTGATAAAACCATGAAAAATGGAGAACTATTGTATTGTTGATTTCTTTCCACTGACTTTTTTTTTCATCTACAAATATTCCCAGTCTCCTAACTAAATGATCAAACAGGCAAGCAGAAGAATAATGTTGTCTTCGGTCTTTTCTTTCCCTGTTTAGTTACTTCACTTTTGCCTTTTCATCATTTAACAAAATGTTACTCTCCAGTAACTGCTTTACTTCCTTGCATGCTATTTGGCTCACAGATTAAAACAATACAGATTCTGACTGTAGCAGGATGATATGTTTATTTCCACTATAGCTCATTTGGACAGAATAGTCAGTTTCATATACATACACTCACACAAACAATAAAATGGATCTGTCCCCCAGGTTTAATCATTTGGCCAACAGAGAAAACAACACCTATAACTACAGAATCTAACTAGGTAGACAACTCTGTTTAAAGTTTTGTCACACCTAATCATTTAAATACCTCATTTACAGTGCTGTCAGTCTTAGTGATACAAATAATCAGTCTCACTCAAAGCCAGCTCTTCCACTTCCTAGTTAAAGGGAATCTCCACGAATGGAAGGAAGAGTTTATATTTTCTCTCAACAGCAGAAGAGCCAGGATGCTTGGCATGAGTGCCTTTTTCTTTACTCCTGTGATCTTTCAGCTTGACTTCCTGTCCACCTGTGTTACTTGTTCCATCTGCATTTGTGGCTGAGTTAAATTGTCATATAATCTTTTGGCTTGATGGCCCCTCCCTAGTCGACTTCTCCTAGCTTCACATGACTCCAGGCTCTTGAGTAGCTCCAGACCCGCAGCTGCTGGCAAAGTTCTGCACCCAGCTGGCTGGTCTGACAGCCCACTCTTAAGCCACAGAAGCTAACCACTCATTCCCAAATCCTTGCCCTTAACCTTTCATCACTGCTTAGTGCCTGAGCATATTTAACTAGCAGGTATGCTTATCAAAAACTGCTCCATACCCTTCAAGCAGATGCTCAGAGATCAGAAATCTGTAGTTAAGTTTTGATATTTTTGCCTTTCCACTCTTTTTCTGTTGCGCTTAGTTGCCATGAAACTAAAAAGGGGGTGCTTTTTCTGTTTGTAGCCCTCGTAGCATGTAGTCTTTCTTCTTTACTTCAGCTAAGAAATAGTTTTTCTTCTCAAGCCTCAGGAAAATCTCAACCAGCTAAATCCTCTAAGATCAGTTTTTTAATATGCTAATTTGACATGATCTTAGCTAATGAATGAGATAAGTCTTTCAGGATCTTACAGGTCAAGTATTTCTCTTGAATGGGGTCAACTGTCTTTAAGGCTCTACAATTTTTATTTTGTATGTGTCATAGTAGGGGATGGTGGTAGTGAACTGATAAATTGAATCTAATTTAAATTGAGACTTAAAACTGAATTAATGTTATATTGCTATAGAAACATTGAAATGTTCTTAGTTGTTCAAATATTCACTTATAGTGCATATTCTGCTTTCTTAGCCAAAGACATCCTATTTCCATTCTTTAACTAAAAAACTTTTATTCCGCCTGTCAAGTTAAAAATCAGTTGCCAACTATTTTGTGAGGTTCTTTTAGATCTCCTTGGATTTCCTTAGCATTTTACATATCTCTATAAATGACTTATTGCATTAATCTCTTCTGTTTGATTTATTCCTTGGGGAAAAGTTATTTTTGTTTGTTTGTTTGAATTGCTTCTCCCCTTAATATCGAGAAGGGTTCCTGGCACAGCATAGACATTCAATAAGCCTATGCTTGACAGGTTTTGTAAATTAAACTTCGAGATGTTATTATAATTGGTTGAGAAAATACAAAATAAGCATGCAAAGAACTAAATAAAAAATAAGGCAATACATGATTAGTAGTCAAGTAAGTAATACAATGTTTAGAGGAGAGAGAGATTATTGGAATGTAGAATGGTTTCAAAAATCATAAATGGGAAGATGAGGAAAATTTGAACTTGAAAAGCCAATGGTTAGATCAAACTTATCTAGTATCTACTGATTAAATCATGTACAGTTATTTGTTAGCATTTCTATGTCTTTTCTTAAAATATACCATGACTGACAATTTACTTATGTCATACTGCAAAGATGTCCGATATTATAGGAATTTGGTGGGTTAATTTGTATTTACAATAATACAGATGATTACAGAGAATAATACAGAGTCTATAAGGTTTGCAAATTTTATTTATCTAATATTAAATTTAGAATGCCATGTATCAATTCTTCTAGTTAAAATATACCTATTACACATGTACTATGTTAAATGTACTTGCTTGGCTGGGGAACAACTAAGATGGCTGCTTCTCAAGACTTATAATGTAGTAGAGGGAGACAGACATGTAAACAAATAATGCAATAAAATATTATCTGTATCATTAATAGAAATGCACACAGTGAATTATCAGACACAAGGATGTACTTCACACAAAAAAGTTTCTTCGGCCCATATTAAGACTAAGCCTTGAACAGTGAATACATATTTACCAGATGGATTAACACAGTAGAAAGGACATGGTGGAAAAAAAGTGTTAAAACGTGGAAAATCTTGGCTTTTTACGTGGTTGTATCATAGGGGCCACTGGCATGTGGGTATGTAACAAATGGACAGAAGAGGGCATCTCAGGAAGAATAGACCTTTTCTCAGTCTCTTTCTTTGTTGAGAAAATTCCTTTCTTTGCTAATGTTTTCTTTTGCTTTCATAGTATTTTTAAGGACAGGTTTATTAGCTGCAGGTTATGTTTCCTTGAAAATTTCAGGTACTCTTCTGAACCTCACATAAATCTATTATCTTCCATGAGATACACTTCTGATTTTCATACCATTTAGATATGAATATTCAACAGTTTTTACTTGTGTAGCATCATGTTTCCACACCTCCAGAGATAATTGATAACACGTTAGAACTATTTTAAAATCTTATCACCTGTCTCACTACTCCCTTTATCTTTTCAGGTCATTTCCTTTCTGCCTAACTTATGTTCAGTGCCTACTCTAGCCCAGGTTCTGCGTTAGGTACTTTATTTTATTAATTCTGATAATCCTTACAATGACCCTATAATGTAAATGCAATTACTTTATTTGTTTTATGTAAAGGAAGAAACAAATGCATAAGATCATATAGTAAGCTAATGACAAATCTGGGATTCAAACTCAGGCAACCTAGATCTAGAAAGTATCCTCTTGGGTACTGCCCTGGAAATAAATTATCAAGCTTCCACCACCATGTCTATTCACCTATTACCTCTGAGCCTGTAGAGTTCATCTTCCCTTTATTAATATTTCTTCTTTACTACTCCTTTACTGCTTATGTTTTTTTGCTTCTATTGAGAAACATCCCTCTATGAGATTCAAGCACCTATTTCTTTCGCAAGAATATCACTCCATTGATACTTCTCTCTCTCTCTCTCTGTTTTGGATCATCAATTTTCTCTTTTTATGCAGTCTTTCTGATGATCCTGCAAATATGTTGAGCAGTAATTCTCTCACATATGTATAAGCCCTTGAATTTACCATCATTACATCAACTCCATATATCTCCTGTATTTTAGATTAAAACACAAAAGCATTGCCATAGCCTTTTGGCTAAGAGCAAGTATAAAAGCCTTGCCTATTTGTACTGTCTCAAATTTCTCTCTCTCTCTGTTTTTTTTTTTTTTTTGAGACCAGTCTTGCTGTGTTTCCCAGGCTGGAGTGCAGTGGCATGATATCTCGGCTCACTACAACCTCCACCTCCCGGGTTCAGTGGATTCTTCTGCCTCAGGCTCCCGAGTAGTTGGGACTATAGATGTGCGCCATCATGCCCAGGGCTAATTTTTGTATTTTTAGTAGAGAAGGGGTTTCATCATATTGGCCAGGCTGGTCTTGAACTCCTGACCTCATGATCGACCCACTTCAGCCTCCCAAAGTGCTAGATTACAGGTGTGAGCGACCGCGCCCGGCCTCCTCTCATTCTTTTTTCTTTTTTTTTTTTTTATGTACTTTAGGTTCTGGGGTACATGTGCAGATCATACAGGGTTGTTGCATAGGTACATACGTGGAAAGGTGGTTTGCTGCCTCCATCCCCCGTCACCTATATCTGGCATTTCTCCCCACGTTATCCCTCCCCAACCGCCCCACCCCCCGCTGTTCCTCCCCTAGTGCCCCCCAACAGACCCCAGTGTGTGATGCTCCCCTCTCTGTGTACATGTGTTCTCATTGTTCAACACTTGCCTATGAATGAGAACATGTGGTGTTTGATTTTCTGTTCTCGTGTCAGTTTGCTGAGAATGATGGTTTCCAGGTTCATCCATGTCCCTACAAAGGACACAAACTTTTTAAAGCCTCTCCAGTCAGGCTTTAACCTCCACTCTCCAGTCCAACTGCTATTTTCAAAGGTCTCCAGTGATGTCCATGAGGCTAAGTCGTCAGTTCTCATGCCTTTTCCAACTTGGCCTGTCAGCAACATTCAACTTAGTGGATCCCTCCCTACATGAAATACTTTATTCACTACACTTCTAAGACAAGACAAGCATTCTCTTTAATGGTCTCTCCTTGTCACTATTTTTTTAGTTTATCATCATCTCCAAAATTTCTATAAGGCTCAATCTTTAAACTTTTTCTCTTTTTTAAAACATAAAAATTAATTTATTTGCCAATTTCTTCCAGTCTAATACTTTCATATGCCATCAATACACTTACAAACCCACATTTATATCTCAAGCTCTGACCTGTTCCTTGAACTCCAGTTCATATATCCATCTGCATACTTAACTGTCCACTTGGATATATAATGTGCATCTTACATTTAACATGTTCAATCTTTCTTCAATTTCCACTAAAATCTGCTTCTACCATCTTTTTGTCTGTCTCAATAGGAAACCCATTCTTAGAATTGTTCATACAATATATCTGGGATTTAATTGTTCCTGACTCATCTTTTCCTCACATATCCTATATTTTATAAATCAGCAAATATTTTAAGTTCTATCTTTAAAATATATTTGATTCCACAAAGAGTAAACTTGAGTAGATGACCTAGGAGGTTGTACAAAATCTGCCACCACCATAATTATCTCTCTGACTCATTCTTTTACTGCACCCATGTTGTTTAGTTCATTTCAAAATGTTCTGTTACTTCTCCTTGTTTCTCAGGACTTTTGCAGTTGCAACCCTTTCTTTTTCTTTTTTTTTTTTTCTTTGAAATGGAGTTTCACTCTTGCTGCCCAGGCTGGAGTGCAATGACACCATCTCGGCTCACCACTACCTCTGCCTTCCAGTTTCAAGCAATTCTCTGGCCTCAGCCTCCTAAGTAGCTGGGATTACAGGCATGCACCACCACACCCAGATAATTTAGTATTTTTAGTAGAGATGGGGTTTCTCCATGTTGGACAGGATGGTCTCAAACTCCTGACCTCCAAAATGACCCCTCAGGTGCCTTCAGGATTCACTCCTTCAACTCTTTCAGGTAATTGTCTATGGTCACCTGATTTTACATTAAAATTTGCAGCAAACATTTCTCCTTTCTGGATCTCACTATACACCTTTTCTCTGTTAGTGAACTCTATTAATTTATAGCCATACGACTTGCTATGTATTTTTACTTATTTGCTTTATTTTCTATTTCTGTTTAAAATATAGAACTTAGGAGGGAAAGTTTTTTATCTGTTTCATTCACTTATGTATTCCCAGGATCTTGGACATCAAATAAATATTTTGGGGTAAATAAAAAAAGAATATACAGGAATACAGTAAAAATCAGTCTTAATTGTTTCCTAGTCATATTAAGAAAAGAATAACCAAGAAATATATTTTCAACTTTTTGGTTTATATTTTTCTTACATCAAATATCTATAGACTATAACAATATAAATTCATGAAAACCAATTAATATGCAGATGCAAACTTTATAAATGCCTGCTTGTTTCTACTTTTGCTCTACTATACTTATTTAGGGTTGGGAAACTTTGATAATTCTTATAATTCTTATAGATTACTGTTCCAGATCTGGTCAGAAATCAGGGTTTTTAGTAGATTGAGAAGAGTTATTAGTTCTTGCCTCTCTGTAGTTTATGAGCAGAATGATTATATCTGCAACTAAGTTTTCACATTTATCAATTAGAGATAATTAAAATAGTATTATTGTGAAAATTACATAAGTTAATATATTTACGTCTTTATCCTCTTCTCCATCACACACACACACACACACACACACACACACACACACACACACACTACACACAAAAAAACATATATTCATTCTTTTTTTGTAAATGATGAAATGCAATACTACAGTGGTAAAAGCTTTGGCATTTGCATAATTTAGGTTTTCATCTCAAGGCTGTTACATACTAACTGAATATTGTATGAATCATGTTCTCCCCCCATGCGATATTCATGTTCCTTGTCTACAATATGGGTATCAAAATGATAACGTCAAATATAAATTATGAAAAAAGCTTAGCATTATAAAAGGTACATGTTAGGAATTCAATAAGTATTATTGCATTTCTCTCTCTCTCTCCCTTTCAAAATTAGTTTTATCTCTTCCTCATCCTCAAACATAAATTTTTTGATTTCTTTGGTTGAGATTACACAGGATACTGGCAATAGTTTCCAATAAGCACTAATTTCTAGTCTCAAAATATGTGTTTTTCAAACAAGCCCATTCAAAAGTGGGCAAAGGATATGAACAGATGCTTTACAAAAGGAGACATACATGAGGCCAATAAACATATGAAAAAATGCTCATCATCACTGGTCATTAGAGAAATGCAAATCAAAACTACATTGCGATACCATCTTACACCAGTTAGAATGGCGATCATTAAAAAATCTGGAGATAACAGATGCTG